>SNQJ01S0031884.1:23693-58758 GCA_010110895.2 Picea sitchensis | reverse complement strand
GAGTTTAATTTTATGTTTTGTGTGCGTGTTTCATAAGTTTGTTTCTGCTATCTTAATTGTGATTTCGCCTTTGTTTTCTTTTGTTGTTTTGATTTCTTCACTTTTGAAGGTTGTGTTTAGAAAGAGAATGGTTGACCTCAAATCATGTGACATAGAGAACTCCCCTCCTAATTCAATGCTCACAGTGAAAGAAGTGTCGAGGAACCTATGGTTGTTTCGAGGGGCCCTGTATCTAACCCACGCAGATGAACAACTTTGGAGAAATGTAGAAAGGTCTTCCCAATGGTCTGGTGAAACCTAAGGGAAATTTGGTAAGATGAAAATGACTACATAAACCCCTAAGATAAAGCTAGAAAAGTATTCACCTTAACCATCTCACTTTGCAAATTAAACAGACGTCATCCTCTCTCACTCGCTCAGGGCATTATGTCAAAATAAAAGTTAACTATACCAAAATGAGTGAACAGTGGGAGAGGGTATGCAGATATATCCGTCGGGTCTATGGATGCTCGTTGGTAGTGGATCAAGGTCTGTGATGTCAGGGTGACTCCATCGAGGCTATGGATGCTCACTGGTAGCGGAGCAACACCATAGCAAGTGAGTAAAAGTAACTAAAGTCTCCATGCCAGTGAATGCTTTACTAGATTTTTGTCAAAGGGGGCATGAGTCAGGGTTATAGGAAATGAAGGTGGAATAAAGGTTAAAATCCCCACAGGTAGACCTGAAAGCATCAACCAGAGAACATGAAATGAAAGGGGAAAATAAGCTCTAATTTAAAACCAGTAAGTTCTCCACCATATTTTGTATCAGCCGAGCATGAAGGAGGAACAAAGATTCTTCTTTCTCCTAGTAAGTCGCCATTTGTTGAGCACTCAACACACCCTAAAAAATCTATTCCAAATTTTACTTTTTGGGTACCACTTGATCTTTTTCACTGACTAATTCGACTTTAGTATGAAAAATGTTTCCTATGCTTATCATTTTGTTTCTCTTTTAAGTCTCTCAAAGTTTGCTTGAACATGCGAAAACCCATAACTTAAAAGATTAACTTTTAATTAAAGAATCGACAAAAAAAACGTTTTCCCTGATGTGCTCAAATATTCGGCATTGGGAAGAATTAAAGATGAAAGAAAAACACTCGATAAAACCACAGTTGTCGAGAGTCTATTCTCATTAGCATTGGAAAAAGGAAGTTGTTCTTTCGCGATAGGAATCACACAAGGATATCGTCGATGAATGATCCCTTTGGCATCAGCAAAAGGCTAAAGGAGTAAGAATTAATGAAGAGATAAAGTCTTCGACGATATCATATCCCTGATACATTTTGGCATCAGTGAGTTTTAAAAAGATAGCTTGTAGAGAACGTGATACGTTGATCCCCGATCACTGACCCCCGATACCTTTTGGCATCGGCGATCCCAGGTTTATTTTAATACACACATTTTATTGAAACCACTGAATCTGATTGAGATACACTGTCAAACCACCTTCCCTCATCCACCATCCGTCGTTTCCAGAGTGGTTAAACATGTGATCTATTTTTTCCCTGAGTTGTTATTGGTTCCCAAGGCCCAAATCGCGTCCCAAATCAGTCTTTCCATGTCAGCACCATACAACGAAATTACTCGACATCAAAAGTTCTTCTCAGGAGGATACCAATGAGAACATTCACCATGTATCGTCGATCCCTGATCTGCTCACTAAGAAAACGACGCGATGGGATGTTTTAGCGCTAAGATATGTTGGATCCGAAGCATTTAAAGGACTAATTATCTCCAAATCTCGCATTAGTTATTAATTCATGCATGGATCAATTTAGATGTTTGAAATTGTTGATAGGGCACACCACCCTCCACGCCTTCGCAGTCAACCTATGATGAATTGAATTGCAAGGATTCGGCGATAGATTTCATTTAATTTTCACTCATAACCCGAGTTAATTAGTTGATGCGACATGATAGGTTCTTCCCCGTTTAAATTCTTTTTGAGTTGTTTGTAACAAGATCATCATGCACAAAGAAGTTCAGATCACCCAGAGGAGCGAGATGAGAAATTTAGAAAAATGCTTCCAACATCCCATGACTATTAAACAACAGGTTTAGCAAGAATCACAGGTATGTACCAGTCTATGGGTTTTTATTATTGACTACATGCATTTTATCCAATGTTACTTTGTATGCATGCCTAAAGGATTTATTTTGAGTGCGGGAACGATGCCTCCAAGAAATACGAACACTAGGCAATCATCAAGGGATCCAAAGCAAAAGGAGCCAGGAGTGGGAGAAGGATCTTCCCCAACGGTCACGAAACAGTTAGAATTTTCCCCAAGACCAAAACCAATCATCAGAACATCCACCAAGAATATTTCCACTCATCCTCCAGCCTTTGGAGACACAGAGGAAAGAATAGGGACCAAGGCAATACTCCCACAATGGGGAGAAATTTTCAAGAAGATCAAGTGGGAAGAATTTCCCGAATATGCTCCGCACAGTGACCTTGATATGAGAAGCTCGATGATGAAGTCTTTCCCAATATCTGAAGAGCGTACCTTGACATGGTAGTGAGAAGAACTCCAGTTTTACCATGCATAGAACTCCTGAAGTGGCTTATAGACCACATGAACACACAAATATGTTCGATTAATGACGAAAATGGAGAGTGTGTCAGGGTTTTCCTTCTAGTGGAGGTGCAGAATTACTACAAGCTCAGAGACCTGGAGGAGAGACTTAGCACCGATTTTGTTGTAAATTTCTATGAGAAACATGACACCATCCAGGTAAAAGCTTCATGGTGGAGAGAGGATTAAAAAGTAAACTAATCATACCTCCAGATGGTACTCAATGCCCAACCTAAGGGAGTCATACATCTACCTAATGGCCCTCCTCTACCGATTGGATGGGGAGAAAGATTGCTCCAAGTTTTCAGAGGCTTGGATGCCTCTTTATTATACTGTAGCTATTTCTGAAAGATGTTTTAACTGGGGTTCCATCATCACCAAAAAACTAAGCACTTGCATACAACAAAATCAGAGGTTGAAAGAAGGAGAGACTCTGTCCTTCAACATGACTTCCTATTTATTGGACACCATTTGTGCCCGAAATGCCTTCGTCGGAATGAACTTGAGCTGGCACTCCTCATAAATTTTGGTCCATGTATACTTCAACATCTTGTGGGAGAACAGGTACAAGAAATCCTACTCTCTCATCTGCAATCAATTTATCGCACGTATTCATTTTATGATTTTCAAGAAAGAGTGTCCAAGACTGTCGGTTGCGGACAAAAAGATGATATCAAAGGTTGGTCACTGGTATCTGGATGAGTGTGATACCTACATCAGGGTTTTCAGAGCCACCAGAGCACCACACCTATTACTGGTGTATGTCCCTAATCGACTAGTAGTAAGGGAAATCTGCTACCAGACCATCCTATAAGGTTACAACACTACTCTGGTAAAATATAAGAAGCGTGCATTCATACCTTATGGATTCCATATAGGTTTCTACATGGTAAAAGACACATCTCAAGCCAAGCAGGAAGGGTTGAGCCAATTGGAGTTTTGATTTCAGACTGGTCATTTTCGCAAACATGACCCAAAGGGTTTAGTTTTGGAGAATGCATCTCAAGTATATTCCTGTTGGCCATATGCCCATGGCAGGTTCGAAGATGAGATCTTCACGGAAAACGCTCAGTATTGGGATGAAGTTGTGTCGCGGATGGTCGATCCTAGAATGACCAAGTTCAAATCCATGAGCCTAGATGAATAAGTGATGACCCTTGAACAATCAGCTCAAGAAGATCTCAGACCAAGAGAAGAAAGGATAGCATCTGAAGAAGTCGAAGCAGTCGCAGCCCCCTTGATAGCCCCAACGCAAGGCATAGATATCCATTTGGCACAGGACGCGTAGGAAATGGGACTGCTCATGTTAGAATGGGTGCATTGGGTGCTTTATCATCTACAATATGACCTAGACCTATCAGAAATGACAGGATCCCCTGTCGATAACCCAGAGAGAAGCCAAGTGGGAACAAGCGGCCTCGAATTTATATATATTGATGAAATTTCCAGATTGGGTGACCTTGAATTCACAATGCCACTGGCTAGATCACTGGAAGGTGTGGCAACTCAGCCAGAAATAGTCTGGGTATCAGTGGAAACTGACACATCAATTCCCTTGACCAAATTCATAAGGATATATGACAAGGATGAGAGCCTAGAGGTATCTCTTGGGACTCTCGTGCATGTTGAATAAGAAAAGAAATATGAAAAGACATATTCTTCTATTCCCAAGGTTCAAACCTAGGAAGTACCATAGAAACAAAAGGAAGTCGATAGTGTCCTAGACACCAAAGTACGCGATGCACAGGAGACCCAAGGAGATAGTTTGAAAGATGAATCGGGATCGGGTGAACCGGAGGAAGGAGCTCCGCAGCAGGAGATCAAAATTTCAACGGTCGGTGAACAAGTAAGTGTCGATTCCATCCCTGAAACCTCTATTTTAATCAGTGCCCAAAATCCTGATGAACTGCAAACAGGAGTTGAGCCTTCAGAACATAACAAGGAGGTTCAAGAACCTAACCTCGAACAGGTGTACGCCATCGAAGGTATAGGAAATACACTCACATGGGGAGATCAACAGATTCTCAAACCTATGGATGAAGTAGCCAAAATATATGCGATCACCTATGATCAAAGGAGGAAGGATATCATCCAAAGGACCACTAAGAAGAGGAGGATCACTTTGGATCGCTCCATACTCATCAGTACAGAGGAAAATTTGATAAACATAGAAAAAGAAAGGACATCTTAACTTATCGGTGTAGGGAAAGTGATCTCAGATGCTAACTTAGATAGAGCCAAAATAGATGAGAAGGAGTTGGATGTCGCCTTGAAAGAACTGGAATATTTGTGCCACTTAGCTAAGTACTATCAAGACACCACACAGGTCACAGTGTACTTAAGGAGCGAATTCTAGGAGGCCTATACCAAGTTCACCAACGAGCGAAAATTATTCACCTCAAGAATCGTTGAGCTTCAGGAGGACACCCTCATGGAATTCGCAACATGCAAGGATATGGAGAGGTGGTATGAGAAGGTGCAATAAGCTATAGAGAGAATCGAGTACATTGGTGCAGTCCAACAGGGTCGAGATAAATAAGCACACGACATTCGGGTGTTGAGTGAAAGAAGTCTTGATCACATAAAAGGATCAGTCGAGTATTGGGAAAAGATGTCTCGAGAAGCACACTAAGAGATTCAAGGGGAATGGGCCACGTGTGAGAGACACTAGATGAATATCAATCTGGTGATGAAAGATATCGGACTACCCAAGTTTGGCAGGCCCGACGACTTTACCAACTTGCACGAAATAGTCAAATTGCACGCCAAGCAAGATTTTTTATGGGCCAAAAGACTAGAAAAGGTGACCGACACAATGCCAAGACAGGTGTAATAATTTATGGAACACCCAATCAAAACTCAGGCTATGCTACAACAATTAAGTACCAGTCTGGTGAGGTATCAGGCACATGTGGTGGAAATCAGAGAAATTTACACAACCACGATGGAATAGCACATGTTCCCATACGCTAACACCTGGGAGGAGTTGTTCATTAGTTGGTTGGAGTATGAGAAGGGTCACCCTTTCAAAGTGATATCTTAATATTAAAATTAGAAAACTGTTAGGATAGAATGCCACGTGGCGAGTTTTGTTTGCCTAACTACACTTTAGCCCTTATTTTTAGTTAATTTTATGTTATAAATAAGAACATTGAATGATTAGTCAAGGGTCGATGGTTGTTGCAAGAAACTCTCCTTTTCTAGTTTGTTAAGAATTATTTTGGAGCTACATGTAATTGAGAAGTCCTTATGGACCAGAGACAAGTTATATTTTCATCAAATGCATGTGTGATTGGGCGTAGAGTAGAAATATTTCCTATATTGTCTCATAAATAAATGTTGTAACAAGTAAGAGCTATTGAATCTATTGTTAAGTTATCTGATGTAATGTTTTTTCCATTTCTTTTCTTTAATGATGAAGATGAATCGTTGTGTTATTATGTGATGGATGACTAGAGTAGGTGAATTATTTTGTTTTCCATTATCTTATCACATATGTGTTTTCTTTTTGATAATTAGTATCGCATACAGTAATTGGATGCTCACATGGTTAATGTATTAGTATTAGGCCTATGGTATAAAATTTTCATCTGCATGCTTGGGTAGCGGGTTATCCCAAGCTCAGCCTCTTCTCCAGTAGTTAGATTTAATCATGTTTGTTTCCAGGTTGGTTTATACCGGCTTACATCTTATACTGGTCCCACCTAAGAGAAAATACAAAAAGATAAAGTTCGAACTGAAGGAGATGCCTTCGCAAGAAAACATAAATCCCATCGATTAGATTGGTCAGATCGCAAGATCTGGAGAACCATTCCAATATTAAACACTGCAAAGTCTAATTGGGCCTCGGTGGCAGTTTTGGTTCCTTTTGTTGAACTAAAGGGATTTAAGACCCATCAATAGATCCTTATACCATTCTCAAGTGTGTGGGACGGGTGGCCTATAAGCTAGCTTTTCCTAGTCATTCTAAGCTCCATCCTAATTTTCATGTTTCATGCTTAAAGAAGGTGATTGGAACTAAGCTCCAAACGCAAACCAACCTTCCCGAGTTGTACGAAGAAGGCTCCATTTGGCTATAGTTAGAAGAATTTTTGTACCATCGTGAGAGATGTCTGCGTTAGCGAACCATAAAAGAATTTTTAGTCCAGTGGAAATATACAACTCCAGCAGATGCCACTTGGGAACCCGCTACCATTCTGCAGAAATTTCCTCATCTCAATCCTTGAGGACAAGGATGTTTTTAAGGGTGAGGACATGTTAGGGACCTAACCCCTCACATAGGTAGAATAAAATATTTATATTTCCATGTAATAAAGGTCAATATTAATAAGGCCTAGCAATAAGGAAGATAAGGAAAATGTAAGAAGACTTAATAGAAGCTTTCGCTTCTAGAAGGATCTTCCTCTATATTGTTCTTTGGATAGACATATTTAGTATAAATAGGAGTATAGGGTATGATAATTTTTGTCTTGGATATTATTGTAATAGAGATATTCTCTACTGGAGGTTTCCCCCTAGAAGAGGCAAGTGAACATTTCTCTCAGTAATCAAAGTGCTCTCTCTGGTGCTCTTCTGGTATTATTGTGTTGTTGTTCTTCTTATATGATTATTTATCTTCCATTTCTAGCTAATTATTTAATTTTTTCATACTATTTTATATCTCAAATATTACAAGAGGGATCCTAATGAAGGTTTCCAATACCATGAGGAAAAGAAAGAATTTACTCATTCTTCTACCAAGGATAATAGTCGAAGAGCGAGAGCTCGAAGGTATCAAACATGATGATCAAGCACTAACATGTGCTCTTCCCTCTGATGAAGCGATCATAGATCCTATTCCTCCTGCACAAGAAGAAGAGAATGAGGTTAGTCATTTTCCTTTTCAAGATACCTTATTCTATGATTCAGAAGGTGAATAAGTAAGGGATTCCTTGGACGAGTTATACCCTTTGTATTGTTATAAATATGAATATGTAGAGGCAAGTCATGAGGATAAGGAACTGATACCTATTTTTTGATTTGATGAATTCATCCAAGCTTTTGACGCTCCTGCACAGGGAGAAGTGAATACAGTAAATTGTTTCTCTTTCCAATATTTTGATGATGCCTTATTTTGTGATTTGGAAAGAAAAGAAGTGTTAGAGGATCCCTTGGATTCTTTAATACCTTCATGTTGTGATTAAGGAAATGACATGGTTAATAATATTAATGATTTCATACATGTTGGGAGATGTAAATGGGATTTGATTGTTTTTTATGGGGATCCTATTTATGACATTGAGGATATTTTACAAATGTTTCCTTTAAAACTATCATATCAGGTTACTACTAATTCTAACATTTGGCAACAAGATGATGATATAATTACAAATGTTTTCCAAGAACCCAAGGGTGACCTAGTTCTATGTTCTCCTGATAATTTCCGGTAATACCTTGAGGATTTTTATGAGTATTCATTTGAGAACTTGGATTTATTATATGAAAAATATTATCATCCACCATTGTGCTCAGATATTGATAAAGGTGAGGACATTTCTTTCCCAAAGTAGGGTACTTCTGACAAGGTTTTCCAGCTCCCTTCAACTACTTTACCTCGCTATGTCACTAAGGGTGTAGTTGGGAAACATGTCCCCTGTCTTGAGTTTTCTCTGGGCAAAATCCTTCTTTTATAATTCAAGGGTAGGTTGAATACCTTAAGAAGAAGTTTATTATCTCAGTATTTCAGCTTTCCCTTAAGAAATTGTCAATCATCCTCTAGATTCTTGTTCGTCCCTTCTCAGACTTTGGGGATTGATGATGTCCAAGGTAGTCAACCTTCAGACTCTTTGAGTTAGTCTTTTGAGACTTTGATCTTTCATGATCCATTTCTAATATGAATTGATCACTTTCGTATAAGTGTAACTTGGCATAATTTTGTCCCTCCCTCCCACCTCCATGAGCTATACTTTGTGATTTCCTATGATATGATACATGTTGTAACTCATGTTATTTTTATGTTTAACTTGTCATTGTTTTGGTTTATGATGACGCACAGAGGCAGTTATTATGAGATATTGCTAGGATGATTTCACTGGTTATTTGAATACACCTAACATTCAACCACCAGGTAAGTAGAGGTAGGTAGGAATTTACATCCATTGTATATACCATTTGCATTTCATATTAGTATAGTTGTAGTTTCATTTTCATATTGTTTTATTTCAATATGTATATATGTATGATCATGATCAAATGCTAGACTAGAGATGCTCCTTTATTATATCATATATGAACAAGGGGTGATATTACCACCCTAAGGATCACTAATACATTTTGTTGAGATTTAGCAGGCACATGCCATACCAAATATGTTGAGCTTCTCATGTGCTCTACGGTGAGAAAATGTCCCCGAGTTGGAGCCAAATGTTATCCCCTGCCCTAGGAATAAATAAGGAGATAATTTCTCAAGTCCCACACATCCTAGACATGGAGTACCAAGAGTTGGATGAATTAAGCATGGACTCGGAGGGCCCCTCTTTTCTTCAGTGCAGTCCATTTATTAGCAACGACAACATCTATCCCACCAACCTGATCCTGGACTGGCAGTAAGTCTTTCCCCATGAGGTAATGATTCTGGGTATCATGGTATGTGTCACTTTTATTCTTGAAGAACTTGAATATGTTGCATTGAATTTTCCTTCATTTCATAACGTTTTCTTGGAAATTATGCTCTTTGACTTGTTTATGCCTAGAAGGGTGACATGGTTCCCTAGTAAGTTGATCTCCCTTTAGGATGGGTTGTCACGGGGTCGGTATTTGAAAGGTCATTGTTTGTTCCCTCCATACTTACCACTTTCCATATTTATTCCTCTCATCTAACCTTACTTGTGTTAGGGCATTGGGATTGGCCACACTAGGAAGGGTTGTACCTTTCCTTGTGGGAAGAAGGCGCTAGAGGACCAAAGAGTAAAAGTAGTTGGAAAGAGTTAAAATCCTATTGAAACATTTGAGATGATTTTCCCAGGGATTCTCGAGAAAGAAGTAAAACGATTCTCAGTAAGAAAAGGGAGTCCATAAGATAAATAAATACTCAAGGTACTAGTTGGTGGATAGGAGGTTTCATCACGAGCCAACCTATTATGACCATGGGCATGTAGTAGTATGACACTACCACCTATATGGTCACCACACTAGGGTAGTGGCTCTTGGTGGCATAGCCAAGAGAAAGGGGGTCTCATCATGAGCCAACCTTCTCATCTCTGTGAAATGTTTTTGGATAACGTTGTCACCTCTGGTCATCAAGTTAGGACAGTGTCCCTCAATTATTCCCTTCAAGCACAAAAGAAAAAGATAAAAAGAAATGAATCTAAGAGTAAAAGAAAACACATGGGCTAGGAAACAATAACATCTATGAAAAGGTGCATCTCACCCTCTACAAAGGCTCCCACAAGTAAGACCTACATTTCCCTATTATTACTACACCCAATGCCCAAACACTTACCCTATGCCACCTCATACACTTACATGACTTGGAATGGTTCTCACCTGAGAAACACCCCAAAATTGAGGAAGGTTATACCAATAGGACACCCTGAGACCTTCTTCAAACCTAACTTGTCAAAATGTCTTTGAGAATTTGTCTAGGTTAATGGGGGTTTGATTCACATGTTTTCGTAATTTAATTATTGGATGTGATTTACATGCTATGATCCTTGTGACTTCCGAACCCCTGGAGTGTGTACTTGGTTTTGTTGTAGGACATTTCCCTGTGGACAAGTACACATGAGGGAATTATTAGCTTGGACCTTCATGGGGGCTTAAATCCCACACGTGGATGTTGTAACCCCAGCCAGGGGAAAGAACACATTGAATATTTGCACTAGAAAGAATGAAGGATGATTCCTTTGGAGGGAAGACCCAAACCCAGGGGGATCCTTCTATTCCACATGGACATTGGCCCTTGAAGGCCTAGGGAATCACCGTCATGACCTTGGACATCACCCATAGATAAGGGTTTCATTTTTGAGGTATTCGTGAGCTTGGTGGCATGTGTGGGCATCATTTGGGGCCTCTAGAGGCCAAGAGTTCTTCATTCTAAGCCCAACATTCCACCTTAGGGCCTAAACGTCACCGTAGAAGGGCATGATGTCACCCTTGGAGGTTTTTTTGGATGCTAATTAATTTTATTTATGTCAGATATGAATTTATTTATAAATTGGCCAGGTCGGCCTTTATTTGACCTAAACTTAATTAAAGGTCACCAGTTTTGTCTAAATAAACATAAAGTACATTCATATTTACATCACAACTTCTCACACAAGAGAAGAGGTCTAAAATTTGCTCCCTAGTGAGGAATATTGGTTGAAATTGTGAGGCGCACTCTTGTATAAGGCTATTTTTTGTAACTTGGATCAATCTTGGAAGTTTTTATGGTGATCTTGCATGGTATTTTCATGATTATTATTGGTGCAAGTAAGTAGAATATGCATTTTTTGTCATCTATTGAATGGTTTGTGTATGTTTTTATTTACTCATACAAGA
Source organism: Picea sitchensis (assembly GCA_010110895.2). NCBI lineage: Eukaryota > Viridiplantae > Streptophyta > Pinopsida > Pinales > Pinaceae > Picea > Picea sitchensis. The sequence continues at coordinate 47,621 of SNQJ01S0031884.1, read as the reverse complement.
TTATGAAATTTCATGGTATACTTAATACTTGAAGTAAGGAACTTAAATTGCTACTTTCTTACTTTCTATTTTCTAGGATTTTCATTGAATTGATCTAGTGACTAGTGAAACCCTAGAGCCCTAAATTTATAGCACTCTAAGGATTTTGAAATTAGTTATATTTGCATAAGTTTACTTCATAAGAAGCCTAATAAGAGCAATGCATTAGTGCCTAGAATTTCCTACACCCTATCATCTTGTCTCTTGAGGTCAATGCATAAGGGGACTTAAGATACTACTTCTCCTATGCATTTTCCCTCTTAGAATTTTGTACATTATCAAATTGTTTTGTAGCCTTAGAAGAATTCATCCACTTTAACCCCATAATCCCTAGAATGGACTAGTTCTTGCCTCTCTCTTTTTGAAGGATTGAGTAAACACTCAAACACTCTTCTCCTAAGCTTTTACTAACTATCTCTAACCCTAGTTTAGCCTAAATGACTAACTTATTTGTTGTTGTTATAATTTTTTTCTACATCCATCTAATTGCATCAAATTTTATTCATACTAAACATTAATTGCTATCTAACCATTTCAGAAATTTCTTATGACAAGTTATTATCATACTACTTAGTCAATGCTATCTTTTCGTTGCCTTTTTAAGCTTTTATGAGGATTATTTGTTGCAGTTGTTACATTTTATCAATTGTTGTTGTAAACTTATTAACTTATTCAATTTTGTATAATATAGAACTTATTTTCACTTTCCATTGTCTATTGAGGTGTTATTATCATATTTGTACTCAGAATTATTGTATATGCATGTTATATTGTCTTGTTCCGGGAAGGTACATCAAGCACTTCATTAACCTCATCTTTTAGACATAGACTTGCTGACTTCGGTAAACAATGAGAGGGGGGAATATATCTTGACAATAACCCTAATTTTCCATCCGTTTATGTTATCGGGGATGTCTCCCCCAGGGTAGACCCTACCTATCCCTAAAAAGTGGGGATTTCCTTTTAAGGTAACAGTGATAGGATATCTTATTTGTTACGCCAATCTCCCTTACTTTCATTGGGATTTGGGCAAGCACATATTGTGTGATAACAGTCATGACCCTTTTTTGAAATAGGAAACCCCCCTACAAAATTCCAAGGAGATACTCTTTCAAGGATGCGAAGGAACAAGGAGTAGTTTGTACAACCCCAGTTTTCTATTAGTAGGATTAAAAATGTGCAACACAGACCCCTTTATATTCATGGTTACAATTACATTCATTCAAGGAAAAAATAACCTCAACAAATACATTACAATCCACTCTACCCCAAAATTCCCAAATACAAGAGAAGAGAAATCTTCTCCAATTACATGAATTCTCTCAATGGTAGGAATACAAGGTTTACCCAAATGGTAAAATAGCTTGTCTTGCAACCAAAATATTTTCACCTAGAAGCCATGGATTAGCCTCTCAAATATATCTTTGGAGACTTCATCAATAGTATATTTTTCAGCATAGCGAACATGAGAATTCTTCAAAACAATAGATGCAAAACTAGGAGGTCTAAAAAGTATATCTTCTCTCATGGCGCCTACACTGGTACTGGTTGCAACCTCGAATGGTCATTGAACATTTGGTGGAGCTAGTATTGGTGCAGGGTTTATTTTTTCTTCCAAAGTTTTAAAGGCCCTTTTCTGTCTGCCTCCCCACTGAAAGACCTGTCTCATCTCAAGCATTTCATTTTTAAGTAAAGGATTAATAGCATTGAGAGAATTAGACTTATTAGCTCTTTGGTTTTGACAATCGTAAGAACAAGGTTCCTACACGTATGTATATCTCTCTTCATTTGAACGGCACTTATAAGTGATGGGTTATCTTCCATGATGTGAGCTCTAACAATATATTCCACTCCATAATTTGTGAGATAGTATTTGTTCTCTTTTTGGAAGAATATTGATTTTCTGTCATAAAGATAAGGACTCCCTAGTACAATTCCATAGATATCTAAAGGAACCACATCCAAATCAACTTCATCTACCAACTTAGAATCAATAGAAAACTTCAATCTACATTGATTGGTAACCTCAAGTTTTGCATTATCATGTACCCAACCAAGAGGGTAAGGATTTTGGTGAGGTGTTGTGGTTAATCCCAATTTATTTACAATCTCTTCATATATCAAGTTAACTTGTGACCTTGGATCAAATAGAGTTTCCACTTTTGTGTGCTTTGTCACTACTCTTATGTGGAATAATTCACTTCTTCTTTCATCATTTTCAAGAGATGGAATTTTAGAACTTCAACTAGCATGCAAGGAAACTTTACCTTGTAATCCAACTATTGTGATATTTTACTCATCAATTGAGTTAGAACCTAGGTCTTGTTGCATGCTTCCTTTGGCCACCAAATCACTTCGGTCTTAACTCTAGATGAAGCTTCCAATAATGTTCATCATCGTTCCCATCTTTCTAGTAATGAGTGAAGGATGATTTTTCTCCCTCTTTCTTTGTTGTAGTTGTCCTCTTATCATTTCCCTTTCCTTTCCTTTTGAAACGGTCTTCTGAATGATTGTGGTCTTCCTGTACATTCTTCCCCCTGCTTTCTGTTGGGACCACATATTGTACCTTTTTGCTCATACTTTTTGCCATTATTATACCCTTCATCACCTGTATTTAGACTCATATTATCACTTCATCTGATCACTCCAAGGTATACAACGTCCTTTCTCATCACTATATGTTTATGTTTAATCGTTTGCATACTTTACATTGTTTTTGAACCTAACCATTGATTGAAGTGCATAAGTGTCCATATTTGCAGAATAGTATTTGACCGTCTAGAAATCTGAGAGCGCTAAATCCATTGTTGACGATCTTTGAAACCTGAAACGCTACGAGTCCAAGGGCAGCATATGCCCGAAATGCTGCCACGAGTCGAGGATGCATATCGGCTCCTGAAACCGCTACGGTTCAAGGAATGGAATCTTTGAAACAATTTGTCACTCGGAAGCAGAATCTTTGAAGAGACAGAGAGGGAGACATGCGATCTTTGAAACACGAGGATCGGCGGCTGTGAGTCAAAGCCGACCGCAGGGGCGTGAATTGCGTACTAAAGCGACATTACTTGACTATGTGGAGAAGGCTGTTACACCAGCCGTAACATGCGCCGTCCGGTACAATATTAGCATTTGGTTGCATAGAATAGGACACCCTATGCTTTGATTTAGAAAGAATATCTGATTTAGTGTAGGATCCAGATCGCCTTGTAATGATTGTATCGATGGGATTTCCCTTTAATTGAGGGAAATCACCATTCGAAAAAATCAAACTTTTTATGTACTAAGAACTTGAAGCGGGGACGTGTTCGATCTTTCCAATTTTGTAATGTGATATTTCAACATATGAATAGAAAGGCGCTGATAATTCATCTCTAAGTTTTTTCGTTTGGGGAATCTTGTGAGAAGGGAGGGGCCCACCTTCTTCACAATATCACCACTATGGATTAAGTGTGATTGTTTAATTCCTGTTTATATTTTGTTTGACTGTTGTTTTGTTGAAACACTGTTTTTTAATGAATTTTGCTTTGCTGGAACACTACTGATTTTGTCTTAGTTTATTGAATGGAACTTGTAATTCTTTTTTATCGGCAATCTTGTGTGATAATTCTATGTTAGCAGAGGTTTGAATAAAGATTCCTGCACAGACAGAAAAAGATTAAAATATCAGACCCTACGTAGAATTCATTCTTATTTAGTCATGTTAGGCAGTGCGGATAAAGGGTTCTAACTTTCATGAAGGAATCTAACTATCTTGACTTAAGTAGATCTCTCTCCCCTGCAGCTGTGTTAGCCATAGATTTGGTTAAAAAGTCCCTGCCCAGCCAGGAAGCGACTGCAACACCTTCAATGTACAGCCAGAACTCCTTTTATGCACTGCAAGTGTGCTGAATTTGGATTGCAAGTGTCCCTTTCGGCCGGGAAGAAACGCAACACCTTGTCTTGTGCGAATTCCTTTTACCCGCAAGTGTACTGCTTGAGATTTGGATTAAGTGTCCACCTTGCTCAACGAGGAAGGTGCAACACCTTGTCTTCGTAGATTTCCTTTCACCTCTGCAAGTGTGTTAGTCGGGGATTGGATTAAGGGTTCCTACTTTTTCTGTGTTAATCAGAAAAAATAGACAGCGAGTAGGATGTTAATCAGAACTGGGTTAGAGATCCCTGCTTAGAAATAAATGAATCAGACTGCCTTGTTCTCGTAGACTTCAATGCAGAATTAATGCCAAGCGAAGTAAAGACCCAGAGGCTCACAGCAGAAAGGAACTAAGTGCTTTGTTACTGTTAGATAGAGCTTGTGTTTTTACTGCATTATTGCTTTCTGAAGGGGATGTTAGTCTTGGTCTGTTTGAGTAAGGGTCCTGTTCTCGATTACAAGATAGTTGTTCTTACCCATTCTTGATGTTATTTTAAATGTAATCGAGGAGTTAACTTAATTTGAACTATAAAAAGTGCAATAGGAGACTTAACTCTGTGATGATACAATTGAGACTTGAGTTCACTTAATTAAGTTTAGATAGAATGATTTCTTTACACTACTAAGTGATTTTGGAATTGAGAATATATAGTGCGCATCTATCTTTGAAATAAAAAGACTTTACACAGGTTGATAATTTATGTTTCACTTGGTTGTTTTGAAATTAATTAAGCAATTATAGTGACAGCATTTTGAAAGATAGCCTCTCCCCGGAAGCATTTGTGATTTTCTCTTTTTAAGTTAAAAAGAATGCATGAAGAAAGACCAAAAACCCCCAAAACCCAAAGACACTAATAACCTTCTGGTGGCAAGAAAAGAAAAATGAGAAGAAAGACCTTCATTGTGACATTACACATCAAGTCACAGTCTGGCGCTAGCGACCAAATCTTCAAAGAATTCCCGACCTTCATTTGAGCATTTTTTGGAACAGGGAAAAAAAGTTTGGAGTCGAGGAGAGCAGTTCAAAGCAGGAAAGGAGATATTGAGGACGAGCAAGTGCACGTGGGGGAGGCAGAGGCAGAGAAAATATGGATGTGAGTTTACATAGCAGTGCATCATGAGCAGGTAGATCTGAAGGAGAGGTAAATGATGAAATTTCTTTTTCTACATTAGGATTTCCTATTGGTATTAGGAGCGACTCCCATGAAAAATATCCTGGCATTGCAAATTTCAAGTGGGCTATCATCAGGAGGATCTGATGAATTTACGGTAGGTTGATATCGTGTAGAAGCTATATTACGCTGGCCCTTTCCGGAAACTAATCTATTTCCATCAACATTAAAAGGAAATGCACATTAAGATGGTTTATGAGCACTGGAGAGCATGTAATCACATCAAGGGACCAAAAGAAGCAGAAATTTCTAAACAAATAACAGGACTACTACTTGAGTAGAAAGAAAGGAGAACTATTTAAAATGATCTTGAGAAGAAGATGAAATCTAGAGGACTTTGTAGAGAGGCTTCAATACAATGCAAAGACAGATTCATCCAATGTAAATGGGACATATAAAACTATTTTATTAAAGAGGGTAAAGGGATGACTCTCGGATATGTTGAACATGCTTGGAAAGGGGATATATCCAAGGAACGGTATGATGTAATTGTCAACTTATTAAAAGATGTTCAGGGGCTACAGAAACAAAAGTGAATAGCGGGGACACTACATTCTCTAGAATCAAAATGATAATGGAGGAGCAACGAAGGCGAGATAGAGCTGATTTACTTGAAGACTTCAAAGTGAAATCTTGGCCTCGTTTGCCTCATATGGATACCACAGGATCAGAAAGAAGAAGTAGAAACAACCTTGTCTATCTTTTTGTCCTCAATGCAGAGACAAAAACCCAAAAAGAGAATGTCAACACAGACGGGAAACCCTATCTGTACTATTTGTGATAAAGATCATGATACAATTGTCCATCTTTACCATTGACCAAAGGCGACACATTACAACCAACGGACGAAAATTTGAAGAGACGTCTATATGATGACTCAAAGGAGACAATGCTTGTCCCTTGAGGTGGAGTATGAACTCTAACATGCCATTGTCGTTGGAATAATCGATGCTTATAATCAAACGAGTTTACCCCCCTTCAATCAGATGCGTTATGCTAATCAAATGAACTACCCATCCATCTGACAAACTTACCCACCATGCAACAAGCTAACCCTCCCATGCAATGACAAATAGCCATGCTATTTGATCCTCCTCCTGGACCCCATGGCCTCCCACAACAACAACAACCTTATCAAAATCCGTGGAATCAAGGTGGAAGGGACAACAAGCCCCCTTTCAAAACCGGAGTTACCTCAACTCCCAACCACTCTCCTTGCCGGTGAGGTGCTCCTCCCATTAACAAACCTGTAGACCCGACTACTGTTCAGCCTAACTAGCAAATGTAAAAGCTTTCGGTGCATTGATGTTTATGACTCAGCCCACACTTTCCACTACTACGCACAATCACAGTATTATACATCTTGATCACGGGAGGTAATTGGAACCCTACCATAGCGATGTTACTCTCGACGAAGGAAACCTGAGGAGCATGATACTGAAAAGATACAATCATCCTCAAGCAATGCCGCTGAAACAACACCACCACCTTTCCCTGAGCGTTTAACCTTAACCAAAACACCTGAACTGCCATCCTTTAATATTTTAGGGGAATTACTGAATTTATATGTTAAAATTCCCCTTTTACAAGCACTCAGCGATGTACCAATCTATGCTAGGAAAATGAGAGATATACGTATCAAAAGCCGGTAGAACCAAGGATCCTTTTACAGTCCACGTCATGGGAGATTGTCTGCATTAATGGCAGGTAAGACTCCCCAGTCAAATATGGAGATCCAGGCCACCCTACTTTATGCTTGTACAAGTTAGCAAAACAATAATCCTAGGTAATGCAGGAAGTGGGCATGAATGCCAGCCATAAAACTAATGGCGGCTTTAGAAACTCTACAATTGCTGGAAATTACAAGGAATAAAGTGAGAGAAACCCCACTATCTTAGAGTTAGGCGGTCGATCCACAATTAGACGAAGGTGTCATTGAAGATCTCTGCAACACTGTGAAATCTTAGATTACCAGTCCGATTTCCACGGTGTTCGCGATAAAACAAAGTTGGGGGGACACCCCTCTAATTCAGGCGGGCCAGTGGTTAGCCACAAAGCGGTCTTTTATGGTATCGTCGGTCAATGACGAATTTCGAATGGTTCACCATTGAGCCCTCCCCTCATACCCACACCCACAATGTGACAACTACTGTGGGTGACTTGGGAGGATCAACCTACTCAACCTCTTACGACTATCGGGACAAGCTCTAAGCTGAAAGACCCCAGGGGATGAGTATAAATGAAACATTTGTAGACCATCCTACATTTACACGAGGAAATTCATAATCAATTAACTGCGGTAATGGAGTCGATTAACCCAGAAAATCTTGATTGACAAGCCCACCTCAGCCTAAAACCATCTCCTCAAAAAGCATACCAATTGAAATCGAATTTGGCAAAACACTAAATATAAACCACCTATTTTAATGAGATCTTTGAAACCGTGGAAGTTAACAAAGTTGCACTTCAGGAAGCATTTGCGTGGGATTACACAGACATGAAAGAAATCTCACCCGAATTATGCACTCACAAAATATATATATTAGGGTGGCATACGACATGTCTGTCAACCCCAGCAATGAATGAACCCAAACTTAAGAGAAATCCACGAAGGAAGAACTTCAAAATTGCTTATCTGCGGAGTTTATTTATCCTATATCCCGGTGATGATAAAGGTGTCTCCATTGGTATGGATTACAAACAACGGAAATGAAAAGAGTGTGTGTAGGTCTGAGGAGCTTTAAACAAAGCCACTCGAGAAGACCACTTTCCACTTTGCCATTCAAATTGATCAAGTTTTAGATGGGGTAAAAGAATTTCTTTCTTAGATGGTTTATCATTCGTTTATTAAATTAAAATAGCCTCAGTCAAGACAAAGGAAACCCACCTTCACCCATTGTAGGGAACCTTTGCTTTGAGAGTCACTCCCATTTGTACTATGTAATTCACCAGCAACCTTTCAAAGGGCGGTCTTAGGAATTTTTTCTGATATACTTAATGACTCTATGATATTTATGGATGACTTTACCCTTATGATTACTGCTTTTTAGAGAATGGAGACCTTGAAGGTACTCAAAGATGGCTAGCCTAGGAAAACTGCTTAAAAGCCACGGAAAAATGCCATGATGATGGCTGAAGGGATAGTGCTTGAACATTTCATCTCATCTCAAGGAATCGGGTAGACCCATCCCAAATACAAGTCATTAAGGACCTACCTACTCCCAAGACTAAGCAGTGAGAAGATTTTTTAGGACATGTTGGATACTACGGAAGATTTATTAAGAACTTTTCCAATTTAGCTTCTCCCCTGTTTGTTTCTTGATGAAAAATGCTACATTTAGCCCCGGAATAATTCTGTGAAGAAGCATTAGGGACACTAAAACATAAGGTGTCTCCAACCCCTATCCTTAGAGGACTGATTGGACACTTCCGCTCACATATCCTCCGATGCTTGATGTTTGCTATAGAATGCGTTTGGAGACGGGGAAAGATCATCTCCCTTATGTATATACTTCATGGAAGCAAGAATATGTCCCTGTTGAACTCAATTATCTGATCCGCAGAGAGAGAATTTCTAGTTATTTATGCAATTAACAAATTTAGACATTATATTCGCGGCTATTCTACACCTTTGTCCATCGCGATCATATTCATCAAGTACTTAATGAATAAACCCTATTACAAATACTAGAGTCACCGGATAGCTACTATTATTGCAAAGGCCGATATCCCTACAGTGTAGATAGGCGGAAAGAAAATGTAGTTCTTGTGATTTCCTTTCTACCGATTGGTGAATGATAACCGATGGATGATTCTTTTCCTGTTGAATATTTATTTGCATTTTCTGTTCACTCACCTTGGTATGCGGATGTTGCTAACTATTTAGTTGCGGAAAGTTACCATCACACTGCAGGAAATATGCCTGGATATCATCCTTTTTTACAGGAGCTGATCAAGAGATCGAAGGTGTGTTGAAATGAGGTGTATGATATATTGAAAGCTTGTCATGATATCGGCCCTGTGGGCATTTGGAACAAAGAACAACGATGGGAAAATTCTAAGGATGGGGTACTGTGGGCCTTCAATCTTCAAAGATGCAAAGAAATATGTCAAGGCCACGATAGGTACGCTTAAAGAGTAGGCAACCCTAATCATAGAGATGAAATGCCATTAAACCCCGGGATAGTACTTGAACCATTTTGGCCGGATGGGCCTTAGATTTCATACAGGACCCATCAAGCCACCATCCAATCAAAAGTTTACATATTGATGCATGCAGTTATAAATAGATTGGAGGCCAAGGCCTCCGCAGAACGGAAGAAGCGGGTTATAAAATTCTTATTCTGATTGTCTTCACCCGGTTGGAATGCCAGGGAGTTGATTCTGAGATGGAGGACCTCCTTTCTCTTCTCATGGGTTCAAAGCCACCCGCCGAAATATCATATTCAGCAGAGAGTGGCTACACCTTACCACCCTCAAGCTAATGGACGGGTGGAAAGTACAAATAAAGGTGCCGGCCGTTCTCCACAAAAAGCGATTGAAGGAAAATAGAAAGGATTGGTCCAAAGGCTCCTTGAAGCGTGGGCCTACGGAACTACGGAGAATACCTGGGAGTTTCTCCTGCCGAATTAGTTCTGGAAAAAGGGTGTCTTTCACGTGGAATTTGAAGTAAAGAGCCCCTAAGGTTGCTTTAGGCTGTCAACCTTGATCCTAGCGATGCACTGCTTGACGGTTGTAGCTTAATGAACTAGAAGAGAAAGAAGACTAGATGCCATTCATAAAACAACTGTAATTCAACAACAAGATCACAATGGCATGACAAAAGAAATATCAAAGACCGGAGTTCCAGAAAGTTGATTGGGCCTTACTGTATGATTCGAGGTTCAAAGAATTCCAAAGGCTGCGCACAAAGTGGTTAGGACCTTACGAAGTAACCGCGGTTTTCCCTAATGCGGGTAAGGCTCCTTACAATTGATGAATCGGAACTCCGTTGCTGTAAATGGTCACAATAGATCTTCGTCACGTACCAGAAACCTGTTTCCGAAGAAGATTTTAAGGCTACATGCATGGCAGACGCTCTTTTTCTTTTCATTAAGGGGTTTCTACCCCCAGTAATAGTAATTTTAGATTCTCCTTAGTATTAGATTAGGTTAGATTAGATTTTTATATATTAATAATCACAATAAAAATATGGATTGCGGAGGGATGAATGCAGACGATTCTTCGAAAACGCTTTCACGATCTTTGCCAACACCGGTGCCGGCAATTTTCGCGATCTTTTGCTGCCGCGGTGCAACACTATTGGTTTTCCGTCGATCTTTGAAACACGGTGGCTCTTGGTGACTCTCCCGATCTTGAAACACTATTATTCGGCATTTTCTTTCCATCCCGAATACTCGATACGCCATTCCCCATCATTCTTATTCCCGGAACAACTCCGTCGACGCGTGCTGTTTCCGCGCACCCATTGCTGGAAACACAACAACCTTCCATTCTCCACTCCAGTTGCTGAAACACCGTTACCGGCAACCTTTCGTCGATTTTCCCATTGTTGAAACTCCACTGTTCAGCATTCTTCATCCTTCCATTCCCGCCATTTTCCATTATTTTCATCACCGAAAAAATTCCGTCCATCAATTGTTTTACGTACTATTCGTGAAACACTTTTATCAGCAACCCTTCATTTCTCACCCTCCATCATCGACAAAAAAATTCCATCCAACAATTGTTTCATTATTCTTCGAAACACCGGAACACGTAACCCTTCCTCATTCATCATGATCTGAAACACCACCATTACGTATAACCAGGGTTTTGAATCTTTGGAAACTGAGTTGTCGGTGATTATTTCATCCGCCAACAATTGTTCGATATCTCTGTTCTTTGAAACACCGCCGCGTCCAACATCATCCGTCGGTAAAAGCTCCCTCGGCTCCCAAGCTGACGGTTGAGCGGCCGAACTGATGGTAGCGAAGCGACATCATCGATTAAGCATCAATCGGTTGGGTGAACAAACCAAATGGTAAGGAAAGGTATGTAAATATAATGTAAACAATTAAGCTGTAGTTAATGAGAAAAGATTTTAGGCTTTCAACCATTTAAGACCCAACATCATTAATCACTTCACAGGAAGGGCGTTGCGTCCGTCAATAATATCATACCCTCCAGGTTTCGCCAGCGCCATTTCATTTCACTATATTTACAACCATTACTCCTCCCTAAACCCACGGAAAAACTTACCCTCCATCCGTGCTGATACACGAACTCTTGAAGCGTATCTTATCAAACCGATAACTATGGGAGGATGCGCAAAGAACCCGCCACTACAGCATTACTCGAACATTATCAGGCAGCATATGAAATCTTGGCGCAAGCAGGTTGGCTCCATTGCTTTGGAGGGCTCAAGGATACAATGAACCCGCGAATTACTACAATTAGCTAGAAATTTCAAGAGGATCATTCGTTAAATTCGCGGTCTTCGAATCTCGTAATGAGAACAAGACGCATTTGATCTCGGGACTTCCTATGGATGGCACTTTCGGCGGTTGATAGGAAGCACATCATTGGCGATAATACAGCGGAGTTTTCTTCTAGCGGAGAGAAATCATACTAAAAAGGAAGGGGTTCAACTCTACCACCCAGGTAAAATTAGCCGTTATAAAGCATTACTTGACCTGCGAGGGTCGCTATCAGTTAGTCTATCAGCATGATTTCCTTTGCTTTCTCATCTAAGACATCAGAGGCGGGTTAATATTCCATACTTTTTGCTGGGTTGTCTAAGGAACATGGCACATTACTGTCGAGGGGAAAAGGATCCAAACCAATCGCTCACCCACCACCCATTTGGTCCAACTACTCATCAATAGGTTTTGAGCGAGATCATCACCTAAAACCACCACAGTACCCGATTTCAAACCACGAAATTCCAGGCAATGACGGCAAACCCACGGATTCTCTAAGATACTTACATTTCGTAATGCGACCAATCAATCCCTACCATTACGGGAATCCTCGCATACGCGCAGGTAACATAGCGCCCTTCTATCCCTGAGTGAGGTTAGACGGAAATATTCCACTTTATCATTGGGGAGGAAGCCTCGCAGCGACAGCGAGGTCGCGCCCTTTCCATACCGTTAATAGCAAAAGATTCAGAAACCTCAATGAGGCCACCACCGGATGACTACCTAGATCCTCCATCGATTCGGCTGGAAACCAGGTAAAACCACCAATCTCCCCTGACAAGGGACCTTTGCCTATTAACCATGAAGGCGGCGCAACACAAGAACAGACGTGAGAAATTTATATAGCATGTCTGTCTCACAAGGGTGAAACACAGAACCCGGTTACCCTTTCCGTTAGGCGAAACAAGAACCAACCATGCCATTTGAAACAGGGAAGCATACGAACGAAACACAATAACCAGCCGCTGACGATGAAATTGAGCTGCAGGAATTGGAGACCCGGACATCATTTATTTTTGAAGTAGCCTAAACACAAACAACTACCATCGGTTGGTTGAAACACAAGAACCGACCACTAATATCGGTTGAAGCAGGAAATTGAAACCTGCAGTGGCTGCAACACAACTACCCGATTGGCTGAAACACAACAACAAACTCGCGATATTGACATTGAGTCGGGGAATTAGAAGTTGAAGGTCGCGAGACACTACTCTCCCCTACATGGGAGGCGGACCTCACGAGGCATCAATGGCCATTCCGTAGCTTCGCCCCACGGAACCGGTAAAGGACAATGGTACAACACAAGAACTATTCACCTCTAAATCCAAACAAACAGTGGCCGATGTCTTGGAAGAAAGCGAGTTTTTAAAGTCCCAACTAGAAAGGTATCAGCAAGAAATGACCAAGGCAAGGGAGGCATAAGAAAAAGAAATTCGATTGCGGCTGCAGACGAACAACAATCTGGTAGAACAAACTACAGGAAGCGCTATGCAAGAATAAACCATACACCAATGCGCCAAATATTTACTATCGGTGACAAGATAGCTCAAGTTCCGTTACGGGGGCAGCACCCATTCCTTCTCCTTTTGAAGTCAAAACTGCTGCGACACAAGAACCAACAGGTTCCATCAGGCTCAAAACTAAAACTGTTGTAACATAAGAACCAGCAGGCCCTTCCAATATCAAGAAAGAAATCCCTACTGACAAAAAGGTTGTGCAAATAGTGACCATAGAGGAAGTAACACCCCCTAGTCAAATCAATCTGTCCACTTCCAGGGAGCAGTCCACTCAAGCCCTGCCTGGTCCTACCACTTCAAATGTTGTAACTCAGACTTCTCACCTGTGGTATGAATATGCAGAAATACAAAGTGGAAGGTATCTTTGAAATACAAATTTCAGAAATTGCAAGAACACGAAGGGAATACTGGAGATCACTTTCTCAAATTGGGAAGCTTTGGACGTGACACGACAGGAAGTTCGAGAAAAAGAAAAAGAAGAGGGAATTAAAAGATAGAATTATCGAGATCTTTGCGGTATGATACGTGACTAATGGCCACAAAGGAAACCATCTTTGTAGCTATTTTATTCCTCAAAGACTCATGTGATTTCAGATTAGGTCTATGAAGGGAAAGCCCTACCAATCATTTCATCAATAGATTTATTCAAACTTTTGAAGCTACCTCTACCAGAGGAGATCAACACCTCCTCTGTGATTCATATTTCCATAATGAGGCTATTCGAGGAAATAGCTCGAACATAAAATCCTCTTGTTGGGGATGTTGAACTTCGAGCATTTACTTCTTTCCTCCGTAATCAAATCCTTTTGGCAAGGTAACTTTTCAGTAGCCAATAACAATACAATTTAGCCTCTCCTTTGGATCAGACCCGGAGCAAAGAAGGCCATTATATTCATCTCACAGTATAATGCATTCTTAAAGAAAAAGGCATGGTTGAACATGTTCTGATTCTGTCGGCGGTGGTCGAGTTGTGAGCATCATTAGTGCCATCACGGATCCCTTGCCCTCACAGACTAATAACACATTACGGCAGCACTCCACAGGAAGAAGGCAACAATATAATCCTTTTGTCCCTACCAACTTAGAAACAACAATTTCGAGGAATTTCGGTTACCTCAGTGTATGAGACGACGGTACTTGAAAATTGGATTGGGTACCACTTCCATTTTCCTCTTCTCTGGCGGTTGCCTAGGAAAAATATCAAATGGGTTACAAGCGCCTACAATGATAGCGTATGGCAACAAATTACGGAAGTGCTGCTGGGGTTGAGCGGAGACAATGCCTTCACGGTTACTTTGCTTGAGTAATTTACCGATCGAGGACCGGTATCGGTTCGATTGAGTAAATTGCCTTAGGACATCTGACACTGGGGATGGAAGTGTTGGGACCACATATTGTACCTTTTGCTCATACTTTTTGCCATTATTATACCCTTCATCACATTATTTAGACTCATATTATCGCCATGCGATCCTCCAAGGTATACAACGTCCTTTCTCATCACTATATGTTTTAATCCGTTTTGCATAATACTTTACATTACTTTTGAACCTAACCATTGATTAGAAGTGCATAAGGGTGTCCATATTTAGAGCCATTATTTCGGACCGATCTTTGAAACCTGTGAAGCGCTAAAACATTTGTTAGTGATCTTTGGCTCTGAAAGGCGCACTACAGGGCCTATCGCGGCTCACCGCGGTACTACCACGGTCGAGATGCGAAACAAAGCGGCTTCGCGGTTCAAATGCGGAATCTTTGAAACCGCAGACATCACTTTCGGTTGAGCAGAGATCAGAAGGACACCGAGGAGGCATACGATCTTTGAAAACAGTCCCCGGCGACTACTTAGGTCAGAACGGGGCGTGAATTACGCTAAAACAACATTAGCGACTAATATTGGAAAACGTTTACCGGCCGTAACGACGTACATGCCGTCAATTATTAGCATTCGTTTGCGTGGGAATAGGACATCCTGTGCTGATTTAGAAAGAAGATCGATTTAGTGTAGGATCTAGATCGCCTTATATATTGATTGTCGATGGGATTTCCCTTTAAATTGAGGAAAATCACCATTCGAAAAAGTCAACTTTTGATGTACTAAGAACGAATGGAATGGACGTGTTCGATCTTTCCAATTGTAATGTGATATTTCCAGCAGTTGGATGAATAGAAATTTGCTGATAATTCATCTCTAAGTTTTTCTGTTGTGAGGGAATCTTGTGAGAAGGAGGGAATTACCTTCTTCACAAGATTCATCCCTTAGATAGAAGTGTGATTGTTTAATTCTGTTTTATATTTTGTTTGTTGTTAATTCTTTGAAACTCTTGTTTGATGGATTCGCGTGGATGAAACACCTCTTGACTGTCTTAGTTATTGAATAGAACTTGTAATTCTTTTATCAACAATCTTGTGTGGTGATTCTATGTTAGCGAAGGTTTGATTAAAGATTCCTGAACAGAAAGAAAGGGATTAAAATACCAGACCCCCTGTAGAATTCATTATTACTTCAATCATGTTAGACAAGGGTCTGATAAAAGGTTCCTTTCGGGCGAGGGAAGAGAATCTAACTATCTTGACCCATTGATCTCTCCCCTAGGGTTAGCCTTGAGAGAGAGATTTGGTTAAAGTCCACCTTTCGAGCCGGAAGGGGCGCAACACCTTCAATATTACGTAGAACTCCTTTATCCACACCAAGTGTGCTGGCAGAGATTTGGTTAAAGTGTCACTACTCAGGCGGGAGAACATAACCTTGATATTACAGTGGGAATTCTGCCCCTGCAAGTGTTCTAGCCGGAGATTTGGTTAAAGTGTCCACCTTTCGGCCGAGGAAGGGGCTGCAACACCTTACGTAAGATTTCCTTTCACCTCTGCGAGTGTGTTGATGGGGATTGGATTAAAGGGTTCCTTTCGAGAAGGAAGGAACCCGTATCCTACTTTCATTTGTCTACTTTCTGTCGATTGTCCAGTGGGTTAGAGATCCCTGCTTAGAAATAAATGAATCAGACTGCCTTGTTCTCGTAGACTTCAATCTCACAAGTGTGCCAAGCAGTAGACCCAGGCTCCTTAGGCAGAAGACTAAGTGCTTTTGTTCTGCATTTAGATAGAGGCTTATTGTTTTACGCATTATTGCTTTCATGAAAGAGTGTTAGTCTTGAAGGTCTTTTGTTTGAGAGTAAGGGTCACGTTCTCGATTACAAGATGGTTGTTCTTACCCATTGCAATGTTATTTTTAAATGTAATCCGAGTTCTTAGTTGAACTATAAAGAGGTACGAAAATAGGAGATTTCTCTGTGATACAATTGAACCGGTTCATGACAAGTTTAGATAGAATGATTTCTTTACTACAACACTAGTGCTTTTGGAATTGAGGATATACAGTGCGCGAAAACTATCTTTGAAACAAAAATACTTCCCTGGTTTGATAATTTATATTAGTGCGCAACTATCTTTGAAACAAAAGACTTCCCTGGGTTGATAATTTATGTTTCACTTGGTTGTTTGAAATTAATTAAGCAATTATAGTGACCAACACTTTCAAGGTGATTTTCTTGCACACACACCTCATATAATTTTGGTTGGGTTAAACAATAATAATGTATGTCGAATGTAACTATGAAATGCACCAATATACTTCATCAAAGTTTCATAAGAATCTATAGGAATATTTAATGCAAATGCTTGTTTCCTAAATTCCTATGTTAAACTTTGAACACTATGACCTTTACTCTGTCTTAAATTTTTCCATTCCATCATGTTTTTTTGAACATATCCGAGTGGATAAAATTTATTTTTCAAAGAAGATGTAAATTCAAACCATGAAGAAATGAGTTTACCATTATTCTTACTACCTTTCTGAAGTTTTCTCTCCCACCATACAAGGTTCATGCCTTCCAACCAAAGAGAATCCAATTGGATCTTCACCTCTTCCTCTTCGATCTATTGTGCATGGAAGTAAACTTCGATTTTTCTAATCCAATTATTAAGCTTATATGCATTAGCTTCTCCATTAAACATGGGAAAATTAAATTTCACATCTAGTTTCAACAATGGATTTTTAGAAGTACTTGGATGAATACTAGAATGATGAGAATGAGAAGAAGAGGAAGAAGATATTAAGGCTGAATATGGTAATGGAGGATCAGGAGGATTTCCTCCAATTCCATGGTTCACTGAAGCATTATACTCTTCCTTAGCTTTCTTTTTATTCTCCTTTTTTTCCACTCTCTCTTCATAATATGCATACAATTTTTCTGCCATGTCTGACATATGGTAGAATATCTTGTGAAAATTCTTCTCATGCTCAACACACCTCTCTTCATCATCCATTTTCTTTCCTCGAGTTGCATATCCAATCTTTGGGTTGAAATTCTTAAGTGTTCCTTCACCTTCTTTGAGATTGTCCCTGGTAAGCATTGACACTTAAAATTCAAGTCAAAGAAGACCACTCTGATACCAACATGATCTAAGATATTTTCATCTATGACTTATTAAAAGAATTACATTAAAGAGTGTAAATGAAATCTTATGTGAAACATCATTAAAGAGGACACAATAATGGAGAAAAGATGAGAAGGAGAGAAAGAACACAAGACATTATAATGGATTTCGTCCATAATGGACTATGTATTCGGGCCTGCTTCAAAGTTGGGAGGATTTATATTATGGAATAAATTACATGGCTATAACTCAAGTCTGAAAAATGACCTTTTGATTTATTGCTCGTATGAAAAATTTGGCTGCACCAGTGAATTTGTGACGAGGAGTAGTGAAAAATCCACTGTCAAATCATCTCAATCCAACATAGTCACCTCCAGGCCCTTGCTCGACTCTCTACCTCAACATTTGTGCCACTACATGCAATGAATGCTCCTTCCTGCATCAAAATTCATGCTCTGTAGGGAGTGCTAGGTGCGGACCCCTGAACGAATGGATGAACTTGGTTTTAAGTTACAAATCCTGGGTGGATAAACCAAAAGGGATGGTAGCCCGATCGGTTGGAAATTTTACAATTAAGGTATATAGTTGGGGAGTTTGTTTGAGGAGGTATGGGGTCAAACCCTACACCCTCCCCTCCTTTTAATTATTTGTTACAACATATTTATATATATAGTTTAACAAATATATATTATTACCCTTGTTGTTGAACAAACGTATATAGATAACCTATTACATATAACCACCGAACCTTCTGCCATTTTAACATTTATCCTCTGCCAAGTTTAGAGCTTTCACCAATTTTGGTAGACTCTTGGATAGGTTTGGAACTAGGTCTGATGGGATTCATGCACAATTAATTTGTTATTAGACCCATGCACAAAAATATTGCCACCAGAATGTGTGGGTTGCTGGATTTTGTGGGTCGTCAGTCAGGATATGAGGCCAAAATACAGGTCGTTGGCTTGTCCAGTTGTCAAATTCGACGCCGACCGACCCAACCATATTAAATGTTTTTTATTCGATCATTATCCAACCCTCATTGGGTGTTTTTGGGGTGGCAAGTGGTGCCCAATGATTGGGCCACATGGCATCCTTCCATTTTCCATCTCCTTCCATTCAGCCTGTTGACTCACTGCCACTTGTTTCTATGTTAGATTGCCTTGTGGTGAATCCTAGGTTGTGCCACGTGGAATCATCCAAAGGTGCCATGTGTCACCCATTAATAGTCCCAAGTGGCCACCCAAACTACCAAATCATCATGCCACATGTCAGCTCATGGTTGCTACCACATCAATATGCTAACATCATCATTACATCATGATGATTTCATCTCTACATAATCAGTTGTTGATGTCAGAAATAAGGATATTGATATCACCCTATTGACTTTGGCCAAGTTGACCAAAACTTTGATCATCCATAACTTCTTCGTTCAGACTCTGTTTGACATGTCATTTTCATCATTGGAAATCTTGTGACAAGATCTTTGACTTGTTACAATTTTTGTTGATATTTGAGGACTTTGGATTTTTTCCCTTTTAGATCCTCCTAGATCAATAATCTTCAAAAGGCCAACATAATGGTGCATTTCTTAGCCATTTTTTTCCTCCACCCCAAGGCTCTCTTTTATACTCCATTTTGATTGTTGGATTCGTTATGTATGAGATTTAGGAAGTTAGGGAACGGAAAATCCTGTAAAATCTACCTAAAATGTCAGGATTATATTTTTTCGAGCCAAAATTAACATGTACCCAGGTTGCTAACAAGGAACTCACATGCGTACGCAAGTTGATTTAAGGAAAGTAGTGTACACTTTGATAAATGAGGTTTTTAAATAAGTTTTTGAGGAGGAAAAAGGGGATTTAAGTCTTACAAGCAGGGAAAGGTATGAAACATAGGTCAATGAGTCATCATATGCATATATAGTGGGAAATGACGCTATAACACTTACCACTCATTCATTGCCCCTTAATGTATTTTTCTTGTTTCTCTCCTCAACTTGCCTCCTTTTCTTGACTCTTCTTGTGTATCTCCCGACTGTCATTCTCCTCTTCTCTTTCAGATCCATTCTCTTCTCACCTCACCTCATCTTCTTCTAGATCCCT
This sequence comes from Picea sitchensis, assembly GCA_010110895.2. Lineage (NCBI taxonomy): Eukaryota > Viridiplantae > Streptophyta > Pinopsida > Pinales > Pinaceae > Picea > Picea sitchensis. The sequence continues at coordinate 27,980 of SNQJ01S0031884.1, read as the reverse complement.
TCTACTACATCCATCATGTCTTGCTTCTTTTATTCTTCCCCCTTCTTTCCATATCCCCCTTTCATGCCAGGGGGGGGGGTTACTCGACCATTCTATCAGGCTTGATGTGGATGCTTGATGTGCATTATCCCATTCTATACAAACAACATCTTTATCCACATAGGGATTTCTTCCAATAATATCCTTCTAGGGTCGGTTACAAATTTTCTTTCAACAACGTTGAAGGAATCGCTGCACTCAATAGAAAACTCAAGAATATACCCTTATTTCACATGCTCAAACAAAAACTCAATCTCTCTAGCCCACTTGTTATCCACATATCTCATCTTATTGACCATATTTTGGTCCCAAACCAATTATTATTGGGCTCTTCATGTAGATTTAATCTCTATCTACCACTTTATCCACTCATGCAATAAAGAAGGAAACTCAACAAATAAAATTTCATGTAAATATGTATAGATGTACCTCTTTTTCTTACATTCGAGGTTGATCTACATGTTCCTTGTCTCTCATCTCATGAACATGTCCTCCTTCTCCTATATCCAGTCTTGTATCTCCTTCCTAGAAGGTTTCCATCTCATTTCCTTCCTTGAACATGTAGTTCAAAACCTTCAGGTCCCAGCAATGGAACCATTTGTTGGCCCAAATGGGGGGTTTCAAACAAAAGGTTTTATAGTATTTACCAAAAAAAACCCATAGGCACATGCATAATCAATCTTCAAGGATTGAAGAAGGTCTCACCCAAGACGCCATGAGAATCACAAAGACCATTGGTCTTTCTCATGGTGTGAAGGAATAAATCATATAGGAAACCTTTGTGAACTAGTCAATCAATCATTTGTACTACCATAAGCTTATTGCATAGAATAATATAAAACATGCATACATTCAAACCACAACTCATCAAACAAAGAGACAAATTGATGCAGGATAATCACACCACCTCAACAACGCGCTAGCACATCAATGAGATAGTGCATTTGTGCACTTGGAGGGAGCGAATCCCAAAGAAGGATGCACCAGTCCTTTCAAAGTTTGAGCCCAAATTTAAATTTTAATGTAATTCAATGAGAATTAATGTTTGAGGGCTCAGAGAAATACGAGCCACTGCCTTTTTACAGGATGAGTAATTGTAATGGGAAATGTCGCCTTTAATCGCTAACAGGTAGATAGATTTAGATCCAATTTGGATTTGATAGGAGTTAATTTCCTTTAATGCGAGTGGCTGGAGGGAAGTCTTAAGGAGCCCCTCTTTTATAAAAAGATCTTGCATAAAAATTTAATTAGTGTTAGGAGTAGTTGTGGATGAGAAAGGAGAGAGAAATCAAGAGAGGAGAGGAGATAAAGTGTTGAATACTTTGTTGTAGTCCAGCCTTCATAAATATTTTTACAGGAACATTCAGATATAATACAAAAGTAGTTTTTCCTACATATGAGGTTTCTGTGTTTTAATGTGAAATGAATGTTTACTTTCCAAATGTTTTCTATGTATATGTGTGGATGTTGTTATATGCATGTTTAGTTCCATTTATAGGAATTGACAGAATCCCATATATGATTGTGAAATTCTAAGTAGTTATGGGATCTTAGGCTTTTGCAAGGAGTGCAAACTACAACTATTGAAAACTATGTGAAGCTAGTGCAAGGAGTGCACTTGAAATATGTTTCGAGTTCAGAGAAGAGTGTTCCAAGTTGGCACACAAGAAAAATTCCAAACTCATAAAGAAGAAATAGTACCAGGGAAGGCCTATCAGAGTTATTGAACACTCTGAGGAAGCTCTGTAAGGATTCCATTGAGTAGGCACAAGGAGTGCATGGGGACTTAGATTTAAGTTATGTGAGGAGGTTTATAGGAAAGCACGAGAGCATTACTGAATACTCTGAGGAGCAATGCAGGGAATGTGAGGGCAGAGTCTTTTATACATGTTTGTTAGGAAGAGGAAGGAACAAAGGGACTAAACCCTTTGAATTCCAAGTTGTTTAAAGCTCCTGAGAGATAGTGAAAATTTGTGCAATTCCTATGAAAGGAGTGTAGAAGGAGAGAAATGTCCAAGTTCTATACTGTTAAGAATATTAAGAAGCCGCAGAGGAAATTATTTCAAGTTCCAAGCTCAAGAGGAAGAGAGAAAGTGTCAGGAGGGCGCAAGAAACTATCTGGAGGAACAAAGGGTCGAGACCCTTTGATATTTAACTAGTTTTGAAATATCAATAGGTGCACCATGAGCAGAGGCCAAGGAGATATCCTTGCAGAAGAATAATCGAAGGTTAATCCTTCAAAGATTTGAGAAAATCCTCAATTGGAGGGAAAGAGCAGCCAAGACGTAAGAGGGAGATACAAGAGTCATTAGATATGTTTTTGAAAGTTATATGTACCATCATATCAGAGTGGGCCGAGGAGAAGGATAGATCCCACCCATCAGATCTAGGCACAAGGATCGACAAGCATCAGATCCAGATGAGTAGCATGTTGTTTAACCCTGGAAATCCTTTGGAATTCGCTAGTTCATGAATTTTTATGTGTTAAGAGGAAGAGGCTCCTGAAGTCCCGGATTCCAAAGAGAATCGGGACCATCCAATTGCGAGGACATGTGTCCACAGATCCATGGCGGTTGGAGGATCGACCATCTGGAAGAGTAGGGTCACAGGAGTGTAAAAACTCTTGAATCTTTGAGGAGAAGAGTACATCTGAGTCATTGGATGTATATGAGATGTGGTGTTAGATCCCATAGTCCATAGAGTTGGTACTCTGGAGGGCTGGAGGTATAATTTGTTTGGAGTTGAGAGCTCCTGGAGCTCCAAAGGCCGGAGCACATCGTGGCCACTAGTTGCTAGGGAGTGGAGAATCATAGATCTAGATTGTCCATCAATAAAGACACATGTCCATAGATCGGAGAAGGTCCGGAGCCTCAATTCTCTAAGAGAACAAGTACACAGGGCATGTAGAGTCTGGAAGACCCAAAGCTTTGAAGTCCCAGAGCGCATCCCAACCATTGAAGAAGGAGGATAGGTGTCGCCAGATACTGGAGTCCAAAAGGTCAGCACTCCAAGAGGAAGGAATTGTTGTGGCATGATTTCTCAAGGCTCCTCAAGCTCTAAACAACAGAGCTCATCTCGACCATTGATCTCGGTGGACAGGTGTCACTGGATCCAACACTCTGGAGGAGAGGCACTCCGAAGGAAAGTTGGGCTGAGGTAGTTGGGGTCGATAATGACCAGAGGCTGGAGCTCATCCCATCAGTTCATAATAATGGATACGTTGTGTCAGATCTAGAAGTTCGGCGACTAAAAAATACAAAGTATTGAAGGTGTTGTGCTTCAAAATTCCTTGAAGCCCAGAATAGCGAAGTAATTGAGAGTTGTTGATCTCGGTAGACACATGGTTGAAGATCTTGTAGTCTGAAGGTCTAACACTTCAGAGGGTTTTTTGAAGTGGAGTATTTGGAAGAGAAGTTGTTGGAGTCACGGAGGTCAGAGATTCATCCCAGCCGTTGATCGGAGTGGACACGTGGCAGACGATTAGACCCTCTGCTAGTTCAAGAGTTCGAAGGAATAGTAGGTTGGAAGAGTCAGGATGTTAAGGTCCTAACCCGCACATAGGTAGATAGATGTATTCGGATGTAATAAAGGTCAATATTAATAAGACCTTTCAATAAACTAGAATAAGGTGGATGTAAGAAGACCTAATAGAAGCTTCCTCTTCTAGAAGGATCTTCCTCTAGATGCTTCTCTTAATAGACATATTTAGTATAAATAAGAGTCGAGGGTATGAAAACCCTAGCTTGGAGATTATTGTAACAGAGCGCTGCTCGACTGGAGGTTTCCCCCTCGAAGAGGCCCGTGAACATTGCTATCTTAATCAAAGTGTTATTTCTGTTGCTATTTCGTATATCATTTCTGTGTATTGTGAAGATTATGCTGGATAATTTTACTGTTATTCTGTCATTTCTAGCATTTCATTTCTGTTCTACATATTTTATATATCTGGTATCTTGCAAGTGGTATCAGAGCACTTTCCATGGCAGAAATTGTGGGTATTTTTTTTTCAGGGTAGAGACGTATTCCGGCGTCTTTAAGCCACAGAGATCTATCGTTACGTGCATAAACCCGCGGTTGAGGGATTCATACACACAGGAAATACAAGTGGTTCTTAAGCGCACATCTGTTGGCCACCCTTGTAACCCCTGTTGGTACCCCTTCGATTGGTAGCGCATCAGACAACACCTGTGTACGGATCGGCCTAGATTTCTTGAAGCCCTCTTTAGATAAACCTATCAGCCGCCAGAC
>SNQJ01S0031884.1:1395-23683 GCA_010110895.2 Picea sitchensis | reverse complement strand
CCAAATTTTATGGCCCTTACACAGTTCTCAAGCGTGTGGGACAAGTTGCATATCAGTTAGCTCTGCCCAGTCAGTCGAAGCTACATCCTGTTTTTCATGTTTCGTGCTTGAAGAAGGTGATTGGAACCAGGTGCCAAATTCAAACCAACCATCCAGAGTTAGCTGAAGAAGGATCCATTTGTCTACAACCAGAAGCAGTTTTGGACCAGCGGGAGCATTGCCTATGTCAGAGAACCATCAAGGAAGTGCTAGTACAGTGGAAAGATACGACTCTAGCAGATGCCACCTAGGAACCAGCTACCATTCTGCAACAGTTTCCACATCTCAGGCCTTGAGGAGAAGGTTTTTTTTAAGGGGGCGGACATGTTAAGGTCCTAACCCACACATAGGTAGATAGATGTATTCGGATGTAATAAAGGTCAATATTAATAATACCTTTCAATAAAATAGAATAAGGTGGATGTAAGAAGACCTAATAGAAGCTTCCGCTTCTAGAAGGATCTTCCTCTAAATGCTTCTCTTAATAGACATATTTAGTATAAATAAGATTCGAGGGTATGAAAACCCTAGCTTGGAGATTATTGTAACAGAGCGCTGCTCGACTGGAGGTTGCCCCCTCGAAGAGGCCCGTGAACATTTCTATCTTAATCAAAGTGATATTTTTGTTGCTATTTCATATATCATTTCTGTGTATTATGAAGATTATGCTGGATAATTTTACTTTTATTCTGTCATTTCTAGCATTTCATTTCTGTTCTGCATATTTTATATATCTAGTATCTTGCACAGGACTCCCGAAGTCCAGAGAACAGAGTTTATAATATTCGTTGATCTATGGGAGAAAGGAGCCGTCTGATCTGTGGGTTCGGAGTTCGACACTCCAGGAGTATTATATGTGGGATCAGTCAGAACCTATGAAGCCCGAAGGCCCATATTAGATATATGTCATAGCTCAATGGATAAGGGTGAGACATTGGATCTGTGTGTCTCCAGATAGTCCACCACTTCGGCATTCGACGAAACTATTTTTTGGAGTAAAGGAAACCCACGAAACTTGGATTTCCAAAGAGAACACCATCCATCAATCTCAATGTAGCTTATGGGTCATTGAGTCTTGACAACATTTGGAGGTGTGTGGGACTTCACCTATTCGGTTATTTATAGGATTGGAGGTATAGGGGTGTTGAAGCTCCTGAAGCCCAAAACTCTGGAGTGCCTGAAGTAGCGCCTTTTGGGCTAGTGCCAGGTCACAACCTGTGGTCATATGTGGTTTTCGTCGGAGATAAAGGGGCTAGGGTTCAAAATATTCCCTCCTTTTGAAATTTAACCCACGATTTGGGTTGAGGTCACATGGAAGGATCCGTAGGGGCATTTGGAGCCGGATAATCAAATTTTCTCGTGGGAAGGTAAAATTAAGGACCTATGTGTTTGATTTTGGGGGCTCAACAGGACCCAAAGAGCTGATTCATCTCCTGAAGTGAACAATCCTTAGACTAGGAGGTCGAGTGGACCTCCGGAGTGGGTGGGCGTCTGCATCAAAAATGTGCTCCAGATTTTATTCATTGAACTCAAATTCATTCAAATACATCTCCATACATAGAGGTTGAAGTCTGCTCAGGATGAATTAATAGTCAAAACATAGATAAGCCTTGTATTCACATCTACTTTCTCTCTCATATTCAAATGCACATTATCTTTGAACATAGCCATAATTGATACAAAATGGAACTAGAGCTCCAACTCTTCTACAACTTACACATTATCATACTGCTCCATATCCCTATTTAACAAAAACCCAACCCTTACATATCTGCATGAATCCCCCCATATCTTCAACGAAGCATAGAAATCATAACAAACTTTCCAGCTCATCCACAACCTTGACCATGACCAATCGGGTTGTTACAAAAATAGTTACCATGATTCTTGAAGATATGTGCAGATCCATCCTACATGTAGTCTCTTTAAGTCCTTACGTGTAGTACACACTGGGTTGGCGTGCACAATAAATACTTGGCTAGAGTAAATGTTGAAACTTGGCTCCATGTAGTGCATATTATTGAGCACACACATAGTGCTGACTTTGGTGTGTGCGTAGTCTTAAAACGCTTAGGGTGCCAACAACAACCCACATTTCTTGTCAATATCATAGTTGATATCATGTTGTTTCATGTAGATGATTCTTTGACTTCTGGTTGATCCAATGACAAAGAAAACCAATCATAAATATTTTGACAAACACTACTACTTTGTAGTGCATATTTTTACAAACACTACTAGTTTATGCACCAATAAACAATAGAAATCCATGCACATGTTAAACCAATCAATCATTCAATTAATCAATGGACTATAATTCTAGTTACATATGCACTTGAACAATGGTATTGAGTTTGACCTCCGTTTCAGTCCAAGAAGAACTTGATCGATCATGATTGGATAGTAAAAAAGTTCTTATCACTATCTCTATTTGAGGATCACACTGTACTATGTGATGTTTACCATTTAATGACTATACTAAATCAATAAAAATCGACATTCTATCCAATCTACATATTAGTCAATGTTGTGATATGATACTTTCTTGGGCTCAATGTATGAAACAATAATGTGCTTCAACAACTATAAAATATACCAACGATCTCCCTTCCTTAGTTGATCTTCCCTCTGGTCAATATACTATCCATAGGTTGATTCTTAATTCGCCATATATTCAATGATCATTTTCCACATTCTAGTAAATTCTTTATGTTTATAGGGAAACATGTTTAGGCCCAACTAAACACAACCATGACAATTTTCATGATGTAAAATAAACTATTTACTCCCTTGTTTAATATCAATCGACCATTGTCTATTTAGTTTACTCAATCTTTAGAACATACCAACTTGAATTTGTGTTTGAGTCTAATAAGAACATGGGAAAAACATAAAATTAACAACCAAGACTCTTGAAAAGTGATATAACTTGAAGATGGTTACAAAATATGCAAAGTGAACATATCGAACCATTTGGTGGAAAGATACAAAGAAGTTATATTTTTGTGAGGTAGAGATACCAAACAAATTTACACAACCTAGATTCCTACCAAATGAAGATAATAAAACTACCCATTGAATTATTCCTACCAAATGAAGATAATAAAACTACCCATTGAATTATTGGAGGATGAATGGTTGAGTGAGCTAGAAAATTAAGAACCAAGATAAAAAATTGGAGGATGAGTGGTTGAGCGAGCTAGAAAATTAAGAACCAATATAGAGAATGCAAAATAAGGACAATTTACATGTTAATGGTTGAGCGAGCTAGAAAATTAATAACCAACATAGAGAATGTACAATAAGGACAATTTACATGTTAAAATTATAGTTATCTTAACCATAGTTTTAAGATAATAAAACTACCCATTGAATTATTCCTACCAAATGAAGATAATAAAACTACCCATTGAATTATTGGAGGATGAATGGTTGAGCGAGCTAGAAAATTAAGAACCAACATAGAGAATTGGAGGATGAATGGTTGAGCAAGCTAGAAAATTAAGAACCAACATAGAGAATGTACAATAAAGACAATTTACATATTAATGGTTGAGCGAACTAGAAAATTAATAACCAACATAGAGAATGTACAATAAGAACAATTTAGATGTTAAAATTATGGTTATCTTGACCATAGTTTTAAGATAATAAAACTACCCATTGAATTATTCCTACCAAATGAAGATAATAAAACTACCCATTGAATTATTGGAGGATGAATGGTTTAGCGAGCTAGAAAATTAAAAACCAACATAGAGAATTGGAAGATGAATAGTTGAACAACCTAGAAAATTAAGAACCAACATAGACAATGTACAATAAAGACAATTTACATATTAATGGTTGAGCGAACTCAACATAATAACCAACATAAAAAAAATTTACAATAAAAACAATTTACATGTTAAAATTATGGTTATCTTAACCATAATTCTACACAATGTTTAATAATTGTTTAACCATAACTTTGTGCATTGTGAATCGTGATGCTTAGTGAGATTGAGCTCATTCACAATTATATTCATAGTTACGAGCCACGTTGATTTCTTATAACATTTCAGTTTTCACAATATTTTAAATCTTATTATTTTGTAACAAGAATATATGTATAATATAAATAAATTGTAAGTGCAATATGTATTTGTTTTTTTACATAGGATGGAAACGAAAGAATTGATAATGATTACAATAAAAAAAAATATTATTTGATTTTTTTAATATTTTTAATAAACATTAATTTGTTAAAAAAATAAAAAATAAAATATTTTAATTGTTAAGATTTTTCTCTCAAACCTTTGATTTTTAATTTTAACTCCTAATTTAATATACTTAATTATTAATACTTAATCCTTAATTTCAAAAGAATAATTTTGATCTTCAACTCCTAATCTAATATACTTAATTATTAATACCTAATTCTTAACTTCAAATGAGTAACTTTGATCTTTAACTCCAAGTGCTTCAATTTAACCTCGATTATTTAATTAGAGTTTAATATACTTAATTATTAATTCTTAACTCTTAACTTTAAATGAGTAACTTTGATCTTCAACTCCTAATCTAATATACTTAATCCTTAACTCCAAATAAGTAACTTTGATCTTTAACTCCAATTACTTCAACTTAACCTCGATTATTTAATCAGAAACTATATAACTCCAAGTACTTCAACTTAATCTCTTTGATTAGAAACTTTGGTATTTAATTCTTAACTCATTGGTTAGGTATTACTTTATGTAAAGTTGCATTATCTCATAAAATGATACATAAAGTAATACCTAACCAATGAGTTAAGAATTAAATACCAAAGTTTCTGATCAAAGAGATTAAGTTGCATTATCTCATAAAATGATTAATGGATTGGAGATGTTATAACACATTAATATATGGTTTATTAATGATAAAAATGTATTAAAAAATTAATTAAGGTAATGTAGAAATGCATTCAAAATACAAAGTCATTTTTATTATTTAAAATTTATTTTATAAGTTTGAAATAAAATTTAATGTGTATACTCAATTCATAATCTACAAAAAGATTAGTAAATTAAAGGTGTATACTCAATTCATAATCTACAAAAAGATTAGTAAATTAAAGGTGTATTTTAGTTAAGGTTTTACCATTAAACTTATATATAATATTTTGGTTAAACTTATATATAATATTTTGATTAATGAGATATTATAAGATAAGTTTAATTTTAATTTTATTTTTGAAAGGTAGTGGGCTTAGGGAAGGTAGTAAAGATCTCTTAAGCAATAAGCTACGGTAGGTTCTATCTTAAGCCTTGAGCGATGGTAGGTTCCGTCCTTGAAGGGAGGCAGTGTGAGTCACTCCTTGAAGGGAAGCAAGAGAAAGAACAAGAGTCAGGGATAACGCTTAAGTAAAGAGTCAGGGACAACTCTTAAGGAAGTAGTATATCACCCCTGAAGAAAAGGCAAGGTATAGAACCCGGAGAAGGCTAAGAGTATATTGAAGTTAGTGTGTGATCACGTTGAAGGAGAGGTATACTCAGTAACGAGGTAAGGCAATATCCACTAAAGTAGGTCAAGATTCGTATCTAACTTTGTAACAAAGGAAGGAAATAAAGCCCCAGTAATGAAGGAAGGAAAGCCCCAGTAACGTTCAATAGCAATGTAAAAGAAACCTTAAAGACAGATTTTGATTTATATAGTCTATTTCGATGATAATTAGGAAATAAAAAAGTAGCTAATGGAAAGAAGGCGAAGCGGATACCTCCATTCTAAGAGTTAACGATCTAAGGAAGGACTAGAGGAAGCATAGTTAGAGTACCTAAGGAAAGAAAGAGGAAGCATAGTTAGAGTACCTAAGGAAAGAAAGAGCACGAAATGATTTATTTATTAAAATATTGTTAATACCTTTTTTATCAATTTAAAAAGTTTCATATTTTTTTATATTTTTTTTACAAGAAATTTTGTTTTTATATTTCTAGGTAAAATATACATGTTTCGATCCTTCTCATAGAACTGTTGATTGACATCACATCACTCTTTTTCATCATCTATTACAGTTCTGGGTACATCACAAAATTTTGAACAAAACCATATTTTCCTTCCTATCTTTAGCTTGTCAAAAGGAGAACTAGTTCCACTATTTTATACTATAAATGATTTCTCCTTCAAGAGGAGACCCTCATGAAATTAGTAGATGAGAAAAAGGCCATTGTCCAACATTAAAGCATATTTTGATCATATGTCAGTGACATTGTTAATTCTCTGCAAATGTGAGAACAAGAAAAATAGTCCAGATATTCCAAGAACTCCCTTATATGGCCTAGCAACAGTTGAAGATGAACCACCTGAACTTGTATCTCTCTATTAGGCTAGTTCATGACACATTTTGAATCCCAAATTATTTGAACTCTTTTAATATTTTTAAAACTTACTAAAAACAAGAAGGACCATAAAGCTGAGAAATTTGCTTTCATATTTGTTCCCCAACGTGGGAAATATCAAATCCCAAAATAATGTGTAGCATCCAAATGTAAGATAGCACCAACACCACATCTTTGTAGGTTTTCCTGGCATGCACCATCGAAGAAGGCCCAAGGAAAATTGGGATCCACTTCTGGCATTATGGTATGGTGCTTCTTTTCCATTTTTTAATGAACCTTATACTCACAAGAATGTTTACGAATAAGCCCTGCCACAACCTCCTTAGTAATATAATAGTTATGGAATATGCAGAGATTTCTAGCCCACCATAAAAAATATACAAAAATGCAAGGAAGAGATATATACTCTTATAAAAATTTCGACCCTGTGCAACCTTCAAACCATTCTTCTAAGCATGCTTCCAACAACCCAACTAATATTTTGACAAGAGTAGAGATGAATTCCCATAGACGATGAGCATAAGAGAAAAAAGTGAAAATGTAATTGGTTGATTCCTCATTTGATTTACACGTAGTGTACTAGCTTGGGCCTACCCATCCCCTTCTCAAACTGGCATCCTATGTTAACAATTATTTTTCCATCGCCAACCATAAAAAGATCTGCATATTTAATGGAGCATGCAGTTTCCATAGAGGGGACAACCACCAATTTTGTATTCCATTGAAGTCTTCTTCCTACAATGATAAATACTCTAGTTTTACCACATAATTTCCAGAAAGAGGATTTGGAGCCCAACAAAAAGAATCTTGATATTCATCATTGAGAGAAATGAAATTTTCCACAAGACTTCTTGTGAAGTTTACCCATTATTCTTTGTGACGAACTGCAATGCCAAGATCTACAACACCCATCCAAATGGACCATCTTGTATCGTCCCCTAATAAAAGATAAACATCTCTCAATGAGAATATACCCATGTTATGAAGATGCTAATTAGATCTTCCAAAAATTTATGGGCCCCTCTCGAACCCACCCAGGGATCCTCTCCAATTTGGATATTTCTCCCACATCCTATTTTCTATACCAACCATTTCCCAATCATAGGGAAATAATCGACCATTTCTTTCCAGACAATAGAACTGCTTAAAATAGATTTGTGAGGTTTACAAATCCATTCTTCTATGTTTGAACCTGCAAAATATTTAGTTGACATAACTTTTCCAAACAACATTTAATTGTGAATTAGCCTCCACTAGGATTTTTTCGTTCAGATATTTGTTGAATATGACCAATTTATTTATCCCCCACCATCCCAATTCTTTTGGCATTTCCAGTTTCTTCCATCTGACCAAAGGGATATTGTCGGCATCTTTTTTTCCAGACAAAATAAAATTAAAGCATACTTTTCGGATTTACATTAGTATCTCTTTAGGTAACTTAGCAATTGAGGCCCAGAAAATCGGAATACTATACAACACTGACTTGATGAGAAACAGTCTCCCACCACGTGACAACCAACGATTAACCCACAACCCAATATGTGCTTGAATTTTCTTAACAAGCCAGAACCAGTATTTGAAAGAATATGCATTTGGTAGTAAATGAAAGCCCAAGTATTTAAAGATGACATCAAGATCAACCTATGTGTATGGAAGGAGAGACCTCATCAGTGACTTAAAGTCATCATTTAGAGCATGAGTGCGAATATAAGAATTTTCCTGATTAATCTACATCCTTGTAGCTTGGAAACAAAATTAGAATATCTTTTAAAGCTTCCAATTCCCGCTTGGATCCTGCACCAAAAATCATCACATCATCAATGAACAAGTATTGTGATTTTAAAAAACCAAATTAGAAAAGCGCGGGACTTTATATCTTCCAGTGGATTTTGCATTATTGTTGAGATTTCTCAAGCCCTTGACCATTATTAAGAAGAGAAATGGAGATAACGAGCATCCTTGTAAGAGGTCTCTAGAAGACTCAAAAACTTTGAAGGGGATCCATTAATTAACACTACGAAGGAAGTAGAGGAGATGCAAATCAGAATCTAGTTGACATAGTTAATATCCATTCCCATTTGTATCAAAGAAACACGTAGAAAAACCCAAATGACTTTATCATAAGCCTTGGAAAGGTCAAATTTCAATGCAAAGGATGGGATATTCTGAGTCTTGATAGCATGTAAATATTCCTAAGTTAATGAGACCGCATCATGAATTTGATGGTTAAACAAAAAAACAAACTACTCCTTGTTACATAAAATAATGTCCTATGGCTATGGGTCAGGGCCACAATAGAGCGATACCATAAAACACCACTCTTAGACTCAAATCAAGAAGTCAATCAAGAACAATTGCTTTGCAATAACTAACTTTCAAGGGAAGGATAAGAGAACAAACATGAACTTCGACGTTTGATGTCGATCTTGCATGAAGAATTTTACTCCAACACTCCTCTATTACAATTCTTTGAAATCTCCTACAAGGAGGTATTTATCTGATAATCATGAACTAAAATATGATTATTAAAACCTTCATAATAAATTCAAATTAGAAGATATAACATACATCAAAAACATGAATCAACAAATTAAATTGGATGAGCATGAGAGATGTTTTATTACGAACAACATAAAAGTTGGTTATAGCATGTAACCGTTGTGCCACGGTCCCAAAACTAGGCTCCAAGTTCCTTCACCCAAGGCCAAAGATGATAAAAAACACCTCCAATACTTTGTTCTCAAACAGGTACAAGGAATGAAAAGTATTTCTTCCTCACAATATAGGGAGAACACAACTTATGAAAGAAAGGGTTTCTATATGGAAGGGAAAATCTCATATGCAAGGGGAAAAGGGTACTTGAAGGAGGATAATGAAAATGTCAGCATAAGGATGCATTTATATGTTCTATTTTTCCTCCACCCCAAGGCTCTAATTTATACTCCTTTTTGAGAGTTGGAGTACTTATGGATGGGCTATAGGAGGTCAAGAACCTAAGGAACCCATCAAATCCACCCGAAAATTTAGGATTCATTATTTTTTGAGCCAAATCAACAAATACGCAGGTTGCTAACTAGCAAGGGGAGTATGTATGTGATATTATTTAAGGAGAGTGATCGTGTACATCAAGCAAAGTGGGGTTTTTAAAACTATTTGTAAGGAGGAAAAGGGGGATAAAGGTCCTATGAGTAGGGAAAGGGATGTATTTGAGGTCAATAAGTCATCATAAGAATATGTAGTGTCAAATAATGCTATAACAAATGCCCCCTAATGTGTTAGGTCAGAAGATCAACTGATGGTTGAAATACATTAAAAAATAGTCATAAGATTGTGGAGGATCCTGGGTAGGAGTAGTTGAAGATCAATTCTAGAACAATACCTACAACAAAAACAAGTAAGATACTCTCTTCCAAAGTCGAGAATGCCCATGATTAGGAGTGATGTAAGCATGGATGCCAAATCAAGTACATTGCAGATCCATGATTAATGAAAGAATAATTGATGTCCATGGACATGAAAATGTACAAAGTGGATCCATGTAATATATAGAAGTAGCAATCATTTCCAGGATAAAAATACACAGTGGTTCCATGCAAAATGTAGATCATAGCCACGAATGGATACATAGTGGAGCTATGCCTCAAAATAAAAAAGAGGATATCTGGAGTCAATGGAGTAAAAGAACGGATCCTCTACAAGTATCGATGTCAAAGAAGGTGGTAGAGTCAATACAACTCGGGTAGGAGAAAAAAAAGAGGTTATCCTCATGCTTTCCCTGAGGTCTTCAAAACAAGCCTCTGTGGTACGAGTCTACACTATGCAAATAGATGTGTTGGACTCAAACAAAGTGAAACACTATTTGATTACTGATCAATGATGTATATCATTAACAAATGTGAGAAAACCAACTGATAATGATAATGGTCATAAAGGTACCTAGTACAATATAACAAGTGTGAATAAAGGAGTTAATGTAAAACACATGATATAATCTATCGATCATGGGACATTGATTTATTCCCACTATCAATAGTGAGGTAGCCTGCCACTAATGATGGAAAGCCCCAAGGTACTAAAAATTACTCTAGATCCCTATCCCAAAGAAATATGTGTTCAATTCTATAGGAAGAGATTCGTTAGAAGGAAGGAATTAAGGAATCCTCCATCATCTAGCATGAAGAGTAGAAGAAGGAAAAAGGTTTGAAAGAAATCTAATGAAAATATTTAAAGGACCAAACCGAGATACGACTCTGGCATGTGCCATATGGAATAGCACACGGTAGATACTTTTTTAATAGTATCCAATGATGAATACTACTAACAAAGACAAGGAATCCCCTAATGGGGTTAAATGGAAACCAAGGTACCACATGAATCCCTATGTGTGATAATGATTTTTTATTTCAAACACAAGGGGAACTGCTCAGTCAATGACCAATGATGGTTTTTCATCCACTGAGTGCAAGGTCACCTATCAATGATGTAAATATCCCCAAGGTGCAACTCTAGGTCATACTCTCATAGCAATGTGTCACATTCGATAAGAGTAAACCCGCCAACGAAAATTCAATGAGGACCTTCTATACTAACATGAGTAATATACAAAGATGCTTTCAAAACTGAGAAGAACTTGACATGAGGGAAGCTCAACTTGGAAAGTCAAGAGTTCTGTAGAGTGGTCGACATAGGTTGACTTCTCTTGAATAGAAACACAACACAAAAAGTGACTTGGGCATCATAGACTATAAATTTGGATACGTTTGTGACACAAGAAGCGTCAACAAATTCTCTATATGACTATAAGAATAACCAACTGGAGGAGATTGTGCTAAAAAATGAGGAAAAGGCATCCTAAATCCATATTAAACCCAATAGTGATGTATAGACTCAAAAGATTGTGCTTTGTTCAAGGGAGACACAAGTAATTGTCATATAAAAAAATAAGACTCATTCCCATCCTTCTTTCTTGTTTTTTGATTTTTTTTTGTCTTTTTCATATTATAAAGAGTGAAAAAAAATGCTATAGTACAAAAACGAGCATCATGGGAAAGAAGACTAGTTCCATGTGCAAGGAACATTCATATGCTCAATGTAAGGAAACTCATGCAGGACATGGATTATCGGGGGAATTTTCCTCCATGGATAAAAGGTGTCAATTCACAAAGAATACTATTGCAAGGCTAATAATGTTTTGAGAATGCATATGCAAGTGGCTATATAACAGTAATTTGAAGTTGACATTAGGCCCAAAAAGAGCAGGCAGTAAATATAAAATGAAAGTACAACTCAACACAACAATTTTGGAAGCCTTGCAGGTATTTGGCTAGAAAAATACGAGAAGAAGACATGAAGCTTCAATGCAAAGTCATGGCAGCACTAAACAAGGCATCTGAGCCTACATAAACAATTGTACCATGGCTGCCAAAATGGCTAGCAAGGTAATACTAGGACACCCGTGAAGAGGTAAGCTCTACCATATGTAGATGACAAGCTATAATGTCGTAAACAAATGGGGTTGACCCTATGAAAAATATGTGGTCAGTAAGAATAAATGCATTGTGCATGTGAAATGAGACCTACCTTGTATGCTAATAAGGAACACAACACCTATCAAAGAAGTAAAAAAAATCCAACATATGTAACAACACCTACGATAAAGAGACACCTCTTAAAGAAAATTGCATAACAAAACATCTCCAAAGAATTTTCTAGTCTAAACGACATATAAATGTTAAAATTGGGGTAAAAAACTATGTAAAAAATGGGGAAAATGGGTTGAAATAGGTGAAAATACACATTTTTACCATACCATTTGACTTTTTACCACTTAGAGAGAATTTGGAGCCATTTTTACCTTTCAAACTTCTGAGGATTGATATCAGACAAATAGGTCTCAGAACTTGAAACTGCTTGGAACAAGTAAGAGACCATCCCCTCCTCTCCATTTTCATCCAAAATTTTGTAGATTTTAGTGAAGTTTTGAGATTTTAATGAATTTTTTAGGCTATGCGACATGTACATGGAAATATGTACTTTATCCATGCTAGTGAAAATCACACATGTATGTGATTGTCCTAATAGGAGGTCGTGTGCATCTCCATAAGCTTCAAAAAAACAAAAATTCTAACTCGAGATTTTGTATTTTTTGGCAAGATGGTGATTAAATGAAGGGGAAGGGAGCATGGGGATGTGGATAATGAGGTCATGGATGACCCAACATCCAAAGAATCCCTTTGATGATGTGGATTTTATAAATTCTTCTATTTTAATGGGATTAGGGGACAATGAAGATTGCTAGAAACATTGATCGATTACTAGGAGCCCAAAGATAATGAATTCATGATTAATGGGAAATGTTTGAAGATTGAGACCAAGGAAATATATTTCCTTACAGGGCTATCCCACCAAGTTGATGTGGTGAAATTTAAAGGAAAAGGATCCATTGGTCTAGCAATCGATGAATACATTGTTATTTATTGGTCGGTCGAGACAGAGAAAGTTGGGAGACAAATCCCAATAAAAAAATTTAGAGCCTCGACCTTAAAATAATTTTCTTGATGATTGCTCAGATTGTACGATCTGCATCACTACATGAAGCTTCAATAATGATGATGTTGTATGCAGTTGAATTTTTGAGACCTATTATATATGATTGGAGCACCTTACTATTGATTTGCATGAGGCTCAATTGACAAGATGCAAAGAAGGAAAGATGAAGAGATTCAGCTTTGGAAGCCCCTTGTGCACTTTTTTCTTTGATAGAGAGAGATAATTTTGAGTCCCAAGGTGGAAATAAATCCTCATTGCTTCTGAGATGGTGCGATGGAGAGATGGATCGAGGAACTCCCAAGGTAGGGAGGAGGACAACTCAGTGATCCCAAGGATGACACAGTTTTTCTTGGTGGTCATGCCAAGTTGTTGCAATAGAGGATTATCCCTATGTAGGGATAGAGTATTGCGACAATAGAGAGATTCCCATTCCTCCTAACAGTGCCTACGAAGATATTGGTAAGATTTTTTTTATTATTATTTCATTTTTATATTTTATTTGAATAGATGATTAAGAAGTAAATATTTTTGGGTGTGAATCAAAATAATGATTTGATTGATTGATTGTGCATATGTGGGACCAAGACGACATGAGGGGTTTCCTTGGCATGGCCAACATGGTCTTGATGACCAACCACAGGGAGATGTGGATCGACTATTAGATAATGTCTAGAGGAACCTGTAAAAATTGGTACTTTGAGTGCCAATGATATAGATTTAATATTTACCGGAGCATATGCAATGACATGTAGTTGGAGTGCCACGAGCATGGGTGCAACTCTTTTGGTGTGTAGCCAATATCATGGTGTGTTATGAGAAACATGATGAGGTAAGAGTTGGTCCCTCAGTATCATGATGATGAGATATTTTTATTTTTTGTATTATCGATCCATAGAGATGGACAATTGAGGCTAAATCCTATTTTGTATCATGATTTACAGTTTGTACTTAATGAACATTGATGATGATATACACACATATGATATTTTTTCCTTAATGATGATGTGCCTATTATTTTATTATAAACATGTATGATTTTTTTTGCTTATGATTAATGTTAATGGTATAAGTGCCAATCTAACACATAATTAGAAAATGCATCAGATAATGAATTAGAAATTCTTGGAACATGAACATAAGTAATGTAATCAAAATGATGTTCCAACAAACATACTCGAAGGAAACGACGATGTAATATAGGATCCAAAATAAAAAAAATCATCATTTATCTAAGACACTACCAACTGAGCTTCCAAACAAACTTCTAAGGACTCGTAATGGTGTCTTGAAGTAGTTAAATAAAAAAATTGTGTTCAGCCACATTATTTGTAAACAATTACCTATGGAAATGACCAACTAGCCCATAGAAGAATATATTACCCAAGTGGCAGAAGAAAGGTTTTGAGTGCGATGCTTAGTGCCATCATCAAATCCTACAAAAACTGAAGAATCCTGTGGCATATGCCGGCCAAGAAGAAGCACCATAAGAACCACTAATGCAAAAAGAGATCTACTCTAATACTACATAAAATGATGTACAATAATTACAAGGGGAATGCCTAAGCATAAATGATCAAGCGTAATACTTCTTAATATAGATCCCATTTAGGGGCTCTAAAAGCGCATTCCCTTCAAAATCCCCCAACTAGTATGATCCTTTCCACAGTGCACATCTCACAATGTAAGGGACATGCCACAACAAATTGAAATTTCCTACCAGCAAGGTGGATTTGTCTTGGTCATAGACCAACACAAGGTCACCTTTAGAGAATATCCTTGGGTTCATGGACTTTTCATACTGACTCTTAACTCATTTTTTATGTGCCTCATTCACAGTGGTGGCATCATGAAACTACTTGTCAAGATGTTCCAAGTGGACAAGGCGTGCTTCTAACTTAGAAGATTCAGGTAGAATCACTATGATGATCTTAAGTGAAGGTATTTCACATTCAATTGGTAAGGCTACCTACAATCCATGAACAAGTTGGAATGATGAAAATCCTATAGCAGTCTGAACCACAGTCCGGTATTCCCATAAATATGGATTGAGCATGATGTGCTAGTTAAACTTACTTGCATTGACGGTACACTAGAGGATGGTTTTGAGACTCTTATTGATAGACTCTACCTGGACATTCCCCTTCGGGTAATATGGAGATGAATTCTCTTGCCTAAAACCGGATTTTGATGTGAGCTCTAACATCATATTTTTTGGAGGTGACTGCCATGGTCAGTGACAATCTCTTTCAGAACGTCAAACTAAGTAATACCCCGATTGAATGTAAAAGGAACAATAGTCTCACCATCGCTTGGAAAAATAGGCATGGACTCCACCCACTTTATGAATTAATCAATGGCCACGATGATGTAATGATGGCCCCTAGCCCAAGCTGGGTTGCATGTCATCAAATGAACACCCCACTTAGTAAAATGGTAGACTGTGATGACTAAAAAAAGTGAAGCAGGATGCATGTGCATCTTATGAGTAAAAACTTGGCATTGAATACATTTTTTACTACTTCAATACAATCTTTGAAGAATGTCGACCAAAAAATCCAGAATGCATTTTTTTCGGTTTATTTTCAACCCAGAGAGATGACCCCCACATGTTCCACTATGAGAATAATTTAAGATGAAATTCACTTTTTCATGAGTCACACAATGATGTAAAATCTAATCTACACCACAACGATACAAGGTATCACCAATGATGAGATAATGTTTTCTCCTATTGGCAAATGCATCATTGCTCCTCTCTCGAATAATGCGAGGAGAACTTCAAAGTATAGAGATATATAAGAATGTCTCCATACCAAGGATCAAAAGAAGATATCAAGAAGATGGATTCATATGAAAATGAGTCCTCAAAAATTTTCTCTTTATCTTCCCTAGGAAACTATTACATTTATTCCACAAAAACAAGCGACTTTTTGGACTTTTTCGAGGTGAAGTGTAAGTCAAATTCTTGCAAAATCACAATCCATTTTTTGAATTTTCCACCAATGATTTGGTGATTCAAGACATACTAAAAAGTATTTACATCCACAATAACAATAATTTTATGGAGGAGAATGTAATGGAGTCTCTGGATAGCATGGACGACTACCAGAGATAGCTTCTCAATCTATGAATATCACAACCCATCATCGACCAAACCATGAATTAGGTAATAATTGGTGTTCTCAACCATTGCATCATCTTCTTGCACCAACACCATACCCATGGTCAACTTATATTCCTCCAAGTACAACAAGAATTCACGAGTAAAATCAGGTGGGCTAAGAAGACAGGCATACATTAAATCCTTTTTCAATGCATTGAAAGATATTTGTGCATAAGTATCCCATTCAAATGGGATCCCTTTATTCAACAAACACACAAAACCATTGGCGATCTCAGTGTAGTTATCAATGAAACACCGAAGGAAATTTTATTTTCATTGGAGACTCTGAAGTTGTTGAATAGTACATGGGGGAGGCAACTAAACTATTTCCTCAACCTTTAAAGGGTCCACCTTGATCCCTTTGTTTGATATGATAAATCCAAGGAGGAGCCCCAAAGTAACAAAAAAACTATATTTGTGTGGATTCAACTAGATGCGATAATAACGACATATTTGGAACACAAAGCAAAGGTGATCTAGATTATTGACTCTACGACATGAATGAGCGACTAGATCATCCAAATATTCCTCAAAAATGTGTTTCATTTCATGGAAGGAAAAGGTCATGGCCTGATGTAACATAACCCCATAATTTTTAATACCAAAAGGAATTTTCGAGTATGCGAAAGTTCCCCAAGGAAAAATAAATGTAGTTTTATGTTGATCCTCTAGTTTTATTTGGATCTTATTGTAGCCAGAGAATCCATCCATAAAGGAGAATATCTTTTTGCCCACACACTCATTGATAATTTGATCAATAAACAATTGTAGTAAGTTTTCCTTTGGAAAATCCTTATTCAAATCCCTAAAATCCATACATACACGGATGGTTCCTTTCTTTTTTTCGATGGGAATAGGGTTCGATGCCCATTTATTACGAGAAACTGGATAGATGAAACCTTCTTTGAGGAGCTTCTCTACCTCATCCTTTATGCTAGCTTCCTTCCTAGAATTGACCGGCCTCAAATTTTTCCAAACATTTTTATTATTAATATAATTCTTTATTTCATGTTCAAAAATTTGGGGGTCTATACCCAACATCTCCTTGTACAACAATCGAAAATGTCGCGAAAATCCTTAAACAAGGCTATATAGACACAAATTGCCTTGGGAGATAAATCTGCATCAATGATCACATTTTCCATGACGTTGGGATCATCCGATATGTTGATAGGTATTGTTTCAAAAATATTTTCCATGTTCCCTTCAACATAAAAACCTTGTTTCACTAAAGGGTTCATGGCCCTATCAAAATTTTCATTCATGAGGACATAGAACTCTACCCTTTCAATGCGATCCATATCTAGAAGGAAATAAGATCAATGATGTAAATCATCCCAAGGCCTCTTTGGACCCTTTATTTCCTCTAGAATAACCTCATCAGAGGGAAGTACCATCTCAATACAATTAGGATAATGATAAGATTTAACCGCCAAAATGGGTGTCAAAAGATCATCAACCTCCTTTTTTTAAAGAGGAGTTGGATCTGAGTCTACAATGGCTCATTGAATGGCCTGATGATAAATATCTATTGCAGAAAAAGGATTTTCCATTCCTACATGCTTAATCCCTTCTAGTAAATCAGATGGGGACAATAGAATCCAAGGATCCTCGAAGTACGTCATTCAAAAATGGTGTACTTGGGATATGGGAATTGACGATACCAGTGAGCTTGAGATATCCAGATTGGAATGAATTTATGTGATTGGTTTTGGGATATTAAAAGTTCCCATCGATGAAGAATACATTCCTACACCAGTACTTTCGATCACCACTTGGGAATCGTCTATTAACGAGACATCAGATCCAAGACGCACAGATGAATCTGAAAGACTAAAATACAATTGGTCGATCGTCACAATTTTTCCTTCATTAGGAAAATAAATAACTTGGAAGACTGAAGATAACACAAAAGTCATAGAATAGTCCAGTGGTTTCCTAGAAAAAGGTTGTAATCGAACAAAGCGTCTATTACTTCCACTTCCACGTATACAATTTTTCCTCCCAATTGTATGGGAAAGGAGGAAAGTGTCCCATGGGGCCGAAAATAATGGCCATCAAATGTGTTTAGAAGAGTATGTGATGGAGAAAGATCCAAAGAGTTGATATCTTTCCAACAAGAAAGTGACATCACACACATCCATGCTCCCTCATTGATCACTATCCTAAAAATGTTCTTTGTGGCATATACCACTTGAATATGAAAATGAATGTGATAAGGGAGGTGATGTTTGACATCAGACAAATAAAAAGTGATGAGGTGTGATATATAAGTATTCTAGCCCTGATAGCATAAATATATACAATCCACTTCATCATGAAGCTTTGGAGTACCTCGAGAGTAGACATGATCACACAAGCTGATTGAGACAAATATTCCACGATGGAGTAATTTTTAGAAGCCCTAGCATTTGGATTATGTGACGTCGTCTTAAACACACCCTTTGGTATGCAAGGCATAACATTGATCACATAATTATTCTCAATATTAAGAAGTCCTTTTTGTTCAGAGGGTTCCTTACTCTTTGACCCAAACTCAAGTTTATCATAATTATGCTCTCGATTCTATAGATAAGCATTCGAACTCATCATATATACATTTGATTATGTTTCGTCGGGTGGAGGAGTACCATGGTTACCCCCTTGTTGACTCCTATCATTATATCCTGAATCCATATTTTTTCCATGAGGAGACGAATTAGTCAATTCAACAGGTTGTTGTTGTGCCAACAATCTCTGGGCTTCCTCCATCTTAGGGAATTCATGAGTGAGGTGATCTTCTTTGCAAAAATTATAAGGAACTTAACCATCCTATTTTTCTTCTTGGCACCAATAGAATTGAATTTCAGTTTATTAACATTCTTATTATTATTTCCCCCTCCCTTTTTGTCCTCGCCCTTTTTCTTCCATCCAAGTTGTTCGGTACCTTTTGGGTTTGTCAATTACACACTATGTACATCTGACATTTGAGAGAGAGAAATCAAAGTTGAATCTTGATCAAACGTAGAATCTTGGATTGAGAGTTGTCTCATTTTATTTGAGACCAATTCTGTGGGTGAACTTTGCACAGAAACAACAATTCCATCAACATGAGGTTTGAGACTTGGTTTGGAAGGGTTAGTATTTGACTATGGCACATATAGAATGATCTCATAAATGATCCCATAATGAGAATAAATCTGATCTAGTTGTTGGGCCCTAAAGATAGCTTCCTCCTCTGTAGTTACTCTGGAAGGGGAAACGTCCTTGGAGATATAAGGAAACAAGGAATTCATAAACCACTCCAAGAGGAACAATGAAGGGATGGTTGCCTTAATAATTCCCTTTTTCCTCCGCCACTCTTGAATATGGTTAGATATATGAGTGACCTTATTCTTCAAAAAGGTTGACAACATATCAGTGCCAACATCATAATGAACTAGGAGTTTAAAGTGATTGATAAATACTAATGCCAAGTCATGAAATGTGAAATAGGCTTATCCCTTCAATTTAATATACCACTTAGTAGTGACTTCGGTGAGAGTATGCTAAAAAAAGTGTAATTGAATAGAATTAGTGTTCAATGAGTTGGAAGAACACCATAGGTTGAAATTTGTGACATTTTCATCGAGATCTTCAACATATTTTCCTTCAAAATTGGGAATATCCAAAGGAAGTTTGGTTGGGACCAGTGGCCAATTAGGATTGTGACACACGAGGTCATTCATCAAATTTGAAAGATCTATAAAATTAAGAGGATCCTAGGTTGTTTCATCATATAATATATTCCAACTTCTACAGGGGATACCTTTGGGTTGGTTGGAATAAGGAAAAGAAAAGCCTGTATTTTTACTGACACTAGGTTTCTAGAAAGAATCCTCTTGAAATCCAAGGTTTTTATAAGAAGGTTGAAATCCTTGACTATAGGGAGGTAATCCCCCTCGAAATTGGTTACCGGGATGAATATATTGACTTCCAGTTGGTTCCGCTTGCATTGGAATAGATCCAAATGAGGGGTTCCAAGATGATTGGAAAGGGTTTCCCTCTAGCGGTACCCTTGATGAGGGATCAGTCCCAAACCTGTCGAAGAACATGAGGGGGTTGGATGTAGATGATGTGCTGACAGATTGAAATCCATTGATCAAGGAATGGATCCATCCCATAGCAATATTAGGATCCGAGTATAGAAACAAAACACTCCTAAGAGAGGGGTTTGATGTAGATATATTCCCCCCACCCTATGGAATAACTTGGAACAGAATAGAAGAATTCTTGAAACCAACTCTAGAAACTTTGGGAGTCGATTGAGATATAGTAGACACACTCTACATATAAAATCATGACATTCCAAATCTAAATGCATTAGATACCAAAGGTAACGATGAATAGGCCACACTCAGAGGTTGAGTGGACCTTACAATTAGTGATGCAGAGCTGCTAAAGGATGAACCTATCATGGATTGAACCATGTTAGTCCTTTGGTTAGAGATAACAAGAGGATGGATTCATCCATATAAAATTTTTGACGTGGGGGTTGCAGGGACCCCCGACCCAGACACTTTCTAAGTGCCTTACATTATGGCCCACCGAAGAGGATGATTATCAGCTTAGTCCAACCCAAGAGCCAGAATTTGAAAAACCATTGGACTATCATGTCCAATTAATGAAGGATTAAATGGATGAACAAAATATTCGGATTTGAGGTCTGATATTTGAGTTACCTCCAGTGCAGAACATATTTTCTTTGCGTATTCAATCTGCACAAATTCAAATGGACTAACCGATACAAAGGTGTCGGTTGGATCAAGTCGATGCCTATGAGGAGGCAGAGAATTTATAGGAACTTCTTGAGGAGGAAGACCTTCAATTATCTGCGATCAACACGACTGTTGATCAACCACTTTAAATTAAAGATTCAAGGTGTTGGCCAACACACCCACCTAAGTCCTCTATGCATAGAGAGCAGGCCACTAAAAACAAAAATCCCTAAAATATACAGAGTAATCAAACAACTTTATTGATATCCCAAATTAGGTGGATTAGGTCTTGAGATTGAAATAGAATGAAAGTGAGATAATGACCTTCTGGACGAAGGCATGGGTTGATTAAGTCCTGTGAATCATAGAATGAAGGAGTGAGAACCAATTATCCCTACCTCCACTAACCAACTTTATCCGGTGCAAGTACCCATGCTTCGTGAGGAACCCTCCAACAGTATTGAAAATCATGATACAAAGTATGTCTTAGGTACCATGGGAAACCCCCTGTAGTTACCTCTATGATACTTAGGGATACAAACTCATAGTTAGTGTCTAGGGGGTATAGTAGACAATTGTGATAAAACATATGAGTAGGGTAGAAAAGCTCAAAGCTTTGAAATCACCACCTCTCATGGAGGTAAGGGCACTAGAGAAACACCCAAGTACGATCTATACACTACGCTTAGTTAATCTTTGGAGGGATTATCTCATCGGCTCTTGTTATAACCCTAAAATGCACCACACAGGCTTACCTGGCATCAGGTCAACTAATGTCTCTTCCTTGCCAAAGCCATGCTGAATAAAACCTTGAAAAACCACTTAAATCAAGCAACTCGCGCCCTAACCTCTCACTGGGTGCGTTAGAATGCTTGATGGCCTTATACTGCACACGTTGGAACGCGGGCTAGCCCACTACAGCCCACGTTTACCTAACAAAGAAAAAAATCAGGAAAGTTTCCGCCGGGATGAAAAGCTTTGGGTCAGTTAACTCGAACTCCCATCCATGCATGGCCGAGAGTTCGTCTAAAACCCTAGCTCCTTCTAGTTTATAAAAGAAGGGGTAGGGGTACTATTCAAAGGAGGAAAATCATAGAAAAGAAACTCTGCCCAATTGCCGAATCCATTTTGTCCCAACCCTTTAGCCTTTCCTCAAGATTTAGGAGAATTCAAGCAAAGCAGTTGGAGGACAAAGAAGAGGAGGAGCCCAGGATCATGATCGAGGAACGGTGGTTAGTCTCTATAATCATTGTAAGTTGGTTCATATTGAGATTAATAAAAAAATACTTTTCCCGTCCCAAATACATGATTCTTATATGCTTTATGTGATTTGTGTTTAATCTCTAACCCTCTAGTAGAACAATAGCATGCATGCATAGTTTTGTCTTGATTGTAGGATCGCTTTTTGGAAGGAGCAACAGGAGCAAGGAGACAAAGCTCAA
>SNQJ01S0031883.1:81060-91508 GCA_010110895.2 Picea sitchensis | reverse complement strand
TGTGGATTCACCTTGCACTACAATACCTAAAAGTACAATATCTTGAACTTGTTCCTTATTTACCTGTCCTTATTTTCTTTCATTTATTTTCCAAACCTTTATATATTTAACATATTCATTTTTATTTGTAGATTTTTCTTCATCTTGTGTTATTTCCAATATTTCAATCTCTGGGACCTGTTGAGCACTCAACACACCCGAAAAAAGCCTTATCAAATTTTGTCACTTTTTGGGTACCACTTGGTTTTTTGCACTGTTTGACTCAAATTCATTCTGGGAAATGTTTTATCTTTGATTGTTTTCATGACTCTTATCACTTATTCAGGTTTGTTTGAATTTATGAAACCTCATGTCTAAAATACCTTAACACCTGAATTAAGAATCGGCAGCTAAACCCTACATCTTATGCGCTCAGTTTCGGCGTTGGAAAGAATTCAAGAAAGTAAAGGAAACACAAGAAAACAATAGTCATCGATCTTCGATCGTCGATACTCATCGACATCGGAAGAAGGAGGTTTTGGTAGTTTATTCACATAAATGTTCGAGAGATATCTGATCCCCTTCAACATTGAGGAGATACGAGAAACATAGATGTTAAAAAAGGAAGAAACAATGTAGTCAATGCCCGATGCGCCTTATCGGGATCAGAAAAAATCCAGAAATATCACAACAATCATTCCAACCGCGACAGAGTTATCTTTGATAGTCGATCCCTTATACATTTTCGGCATCAGGAATTTTTTGAGGGAGCCAACTTGAGAACACTTGGATAGGTTTATCGTTGATCGTCAATTCTTGACACTTTCGGGCTTCGGCAAGTTAGGTTTGGGTTTTAGAAACATATGGCTTAAAGAAAGTCCCAACTCCAACTGACACAATTGGATAAAGCCACTAGTCTCAAATTCCACACGTCTTTACCATGTAAGAGGATTGTAAAGTCTAGTTTTATCTCAAGTCATTTTTGGTCCCCTAGGTCCTCGTCACACCTCCTAGCCAGCTTTTCCATGTCATCTCTATACGATAGGATCAATCGACATCAAAACTTTTGGAAGGAGGATATCAATGAAAAATGTTCATATCACAATCTCGACCCCTGATCAACCAACTGAAAGAGTGGCATGATGGGACGTTTGTAGCATTAGATATGATCAGATTTTGGACATTTAAGGAACCAATTAATGCCTGATCCCACATTAGTTGCTACCTCGTGCACTGACTCAAAAATCATTTTGAAATCTTTGTTAGACAAAATTACCACATGTGCCTCCACTGTCAACCTGGGATGAATTTAAGTTTAAACACCTTTGAATATCCAACGACAGATTTGTTGAAATTGCACCCATAACCCGAATTAAATCGCTGATGTGACACGGTAAGATCATCCCTATTTAAATCTCCAGAACCATTTTGAACAAATTCATTATGTGTGTAAGTGAATTCCAAATCATTTGAAGGAGCAGAGTGAGAAACTCGAGACTGAACTAACTCTTTTATTATTAAAATCAAGTTTAACAAGCTTCAGACGTATGTGTGCAAGTTTGTCAACTCATTGGTGTTAGGGACCTAACCCCTTGCGTAGGTAGAACAATGTATTTTGATGTAATAAAGGTCAATATCAATAAGGCCTTACAATAAGGTAGAATAAATCGAATGTAAGAAGACCTAATAGAAGCTTCCACTTCTAGAAGGATCTTCCTCTAGATGGTTCTCTTGATAGAAATATTTAGTATAAATAGGAGTCGAGGGTATGTGAACCCTAGTTTGGATATTATTGTAATAGAGCTCTGCTTGACTGGAGGTTGCCCCCTCAAAGAGGCCCGTGAACATTTCTCTTTGTAATCGAAGTGCTCTTTCTGGTGTTATTCTGTTATCATTTCAGTATTATTGTGGTGTTATTCTGGTTATATTATTGTTCATCTGCCATTTCTAGCATTTTATTTCTTTTCTGCATACTTTTTATATCTGGAATATTACAAGTGGTATCAGAGCACTTTCCTTGGCAGAAAATTGTGGGTTAAATATTTTTTCAGGGTAGAGACGTATTTCGATGTCTTTAAGCCAAAAATATATGTCGTTACACGCATAAACCCGCGGTTGAGGGATTCATACACACAGGAAATACAAGTGGTTCTTAAGCGCACATCTGTTGACCACCCTTGTAACCCCTGTTGGTACCCCTTCGAGTGGTATCGCATCAGACAACACATGTGTACAAATCAGCCTAGATTTCCTTAAGCCCTCTGTAGATAAACCGATCAGCCTCATGAATGATATAGTGACACCGAGAACAACACTCGGGAAGATACTCTCTAGTACCTAGGTAGTCGGGTAGTACGGCTAAGGGCAGGGTCTAGCCTCCTTAGTTAGTTCCCTAAGATATTGGGTCGAGTACTACTGTTGGACCCTGCATGTATATCAGAGAGCTATAGCACAGGGAAAACCCTTTTTTGTAGAACCCTTGAATACCTAACCCTTGGGGATGGAAACAAAAAAAAATTAAAACAAATAAGATCTATTGTCGCGCAACTGTGTTCAGGTTGCAAAATCACTACACATTTCTTCCTGGTTAAGAATTTGGCATTTCATCACTATAGTATTCTTCAAACCGAAGTATAACTCCGCAGGTGTAAAAACAAAAGTCTGGAAATTTTTGCACCATTATTTGAGACCTATTCCATTGGATTTATCTCTTTGCCCTTATCACATTCATACATATCATTTTTCCGCAAATTTTTTGACCCCGCCTGCCTCATTTTGGTTCCCTCATCATGGCCCATACCCGTATCCAAGACTTGGAAGCTCCCTTCAACACCTTGCAATCTAATTTCGTAGAGACCCAACAAGAAGTGAAACAGCTCAGTGCCAATGTTGTCACCATCAATACAACCATCCAGTCCTCCATCGTCGCCTCAATCGAGGAACTCAAACAACACTACCCAGCTTGAATCTGTTGTTTCGATAATTTGCACCAAGCTGCATATCCCTGTAGATAACCTTTTATCTAACCCACCCCCACATACCAAAGCTGAAACTTCCTCTCATTCCCATAATTTTCAACACCATCACTTTCAACGTGACCTACGCCTTCCACGGGTGGATGTGACCAAATTTGATGGCTCAGATCCCACTGGTTGGGTAACCCAAATGGAACATTATTTCTCTTTATACGGCATTACAGATGACTTGGCCAAACTCTAGTACAGTGTTCTCCATCTAGATCAAGAACGTTGGCAATGGTGGCAATGGAGAAAAAACTTCTTGTCAAGGGTATATTGCTTGGACACACTTTGTGGCAAAGATTTATGAACGCTTTGACACTAACACCAACCATTTAGGATGTTTGACAAAGTTGAAACAATCAGGAATAGTGGAAGAATTTATAGCTTCTTTTGAGCACCTAGATTTTTTGATAGAGGGCATGTTTGATGCCTTTTTCCAAGAATGTTTTATTAGTGGCCTCAAGGATGAGATTCATGCCCATGTCCTCATGGATCAGCCTCAGATTTGGGTGGAGGATACTAAAAGAGCTAAAGAAGGAAAAAAGGTTGTATCTTCTCAAAACCGGAAACCCCCCTTTATTCCTCACACTAAACCAGTAAATCCCACTACTCCCTCTGCTCCACTAAAGATCCAAAAATTGACAAGAGATTAAATGACTAAACGCCAACTCAAAGGCCTTTGTTATAATCGTGATGACAAATATTTTCTGGGCCACAAGTGTGAGGAACAAAATATTTTTATGGCCATCTCAGAGGATGTTTTGGAAGAGGATGTTGAAACTCCCCTTGTGTCTGAGTCACCTAAAACCACGAACATAACTCCTCCCTCAGACCCTCCCGAAGTAGAACCGATCATTTCCCTAAATGTTCTCACTGGTTTCTCTACTCCCCAAAACCTCAAGCTAATTGGTTACATCAAGCATAGGAAGGTGATCATTCTGGTTGATAGTGGTAGCACTCATAATTTTATTCATCGTTGCATTACCCAAGAAACACATTTTTATATCCATGCAGTCAATAATTTCCAAATCATGATTGCCAATGGCGGCTCCATGAAATGTGGAGGGCGTTGTGAAAATGTGTGTCTCCAAATTGGTGACTACCACCTCAAATATCATATGTTTTCTATCGACACGGGTGGTTGTGACATTGTGTTGGGTGTAGACTGGCTAAGGAATTTAGGTCCCATTCTCATGGATTTCAATATATTAACCATGCAATTCAACCAGGAGGTCCAAAAATATAAGTTCCAAGGCACCACCCTCAGTTCACCAGAGATCATTAGTTCCCATTGCATGGAAAATCTGCTAAAAAAAGGTCATTCTGGTGTTATTGCCCAACTCCATTCCATACAGGCAACTGAGACACCCTTTGTGCCGCAAGACCTCCAATCCATCCTCTCTAAACATCAAGTGGTAGTTTCCACTCCCCAGGGACTCCCACCTTCCCATGGTGTTCATGATCATTCCATTCCCCTTGTAGTAGGAAGCCTCCCTCCCAATATACGTCCCTATCGTCACCCCTTTTCCCAAAAAACTGAAATTGAGAAAACGGTTCAAGAACTGCTCAATGCATGCATTATCCAGCCTAGTATGAGCCCCTACTCTTATCCTATGGTCATGGTCTTGAAGAAAGAAGGTTCTTGGCACATGTTTCTTGACTTCCGTGCCCTCAACAAACTCACCATTAAAGACAAATTTCCCATTCCTGTCATTGATGACCTCTTGGATGAATTGAGTGGCACCCAGTTCTTTAGTAAACTTGATCTTCGTTCTTGTTGGCCCTTGACCAAGTTTTGGGAGATTCTTGGTCATAGTGACCTATTTTGGGACTTCGACAACCTATCAAAGGAGGAGTTAAAGATGATGCAGAGATCATGGGATCTCGGCCTACTTTTGGATCCTTTTTGGGTTTTGGAGAATATGTAACGGGAATGGGATGTCAACCCATGGGTTTACCCATGTTTAGGCCTATTTTGTATGTATAAATAGAAGGATAGGCAATGTAAGAAGAAGTTGAATAGTGCATATATGTGATGTGAATGTATGCTAAGTGCGAGTAGATCCTATAAGTGCTTTGTGCATGACTGTAAGAGACTTGTAGAGCTAAGTGTAGGTCCTTGTAGCGGATTGTGGAGGGCTTAGTGTTGTAATGCAAGGAAGAAGGATCTAGCGAGCTGCACAGATATTTTTTCCTGTGCGAAGTAAGGGTTTTGATGGCTTTGTGCTTTTAACCAATTGACTGAAGAAAATAAAGAATAAGAGTTGGTGGACATAGCCCCAGGGTGGGGGTGAACCATGTAAACACTGTGTTGTCTTTCTTTGTGCTTGCCTTAATGTGTTTATGTCTTCTTTTGCTAAGTGCTTTAATATGATTAGATAGATTTTCTTATGCTTAGTGCTAATGATATCTGAGAATGTTAGATCTGATCCATATGAATGTGCTTATTTCTTGATCTGCTAGATCTGGTCTATTTTCCTATGCTAAGTGCTTGAATACAGTAGATTAGTGTGAGTACTGCGAAGATTTTTTCTATTATCGAAGTGGATATTGCTTTGATATTGAGGAACTGACGATGTTGAGTGCTTTATTAAGTGTTAGAATCACAGATCTATGTCCCAGATAAGGTTGCATACACCTGAGTCTTGCAACCACCCTTGCATCTACCTTGGGTGAGACTTCATCTGCTTTGCAGGTGTTTTCGAAAGGGCTAGTAGTTAGGGCTTTGTTGGTGCATTGTTGTAGCGTTGAACCCTAGGTCTGCCCCTATGCCAACAAATGGTTCTGTTGCCAGGACCTAAAACTGTGATTGTTGGGAACTGAAGTAAAGAAAAGATAAGTTTTGTGCATAGATCTACTACTGAAGTGTGCAGTATCAGGACCTAAAACTATGATTGTTGGTAACTGAGAAAGAAGAAGCTCTGTGAAAATATTCATCCTGAAATTGTGGAAGCTCTATGTGTATATCTGTGCCCTAGCGTGCAGTATTCTACTTGATTTATAAAGCTTTGTTCTAAATAAAGAAGCTCGATCTGAAGAAAGGAGATCGGATATGAAGAAAAGAGGTAATATTTGGAAACTTGGTTCTCTAAGAAAGGTAAAAGTGAGAATTTCTTATTAAAAGAAGAAAGATCTGGAAGCTTGGTGCTCTAAGAAAGGTAAAAGTGAGAATTTCTTATTAAAAGAAGTAAGATTTGCAAGCTTTGTTCTCTGATAAAGGTAAGAATACTTAAAAGTTTTAGATCTGTAAGCTTTGTTCTCTGTAGAAGTAAGATAAGTGGAAATTTTTGTTTCTAGAGTATGGATCTATGTATGTTTAATAGAGTCTGTCCTAGTTTGAAAACTAGGGCATTAATAGATGAAAGAAGGTTTGATATGAGTAGATCTGATAAGAATAGTGAAATATATGTTATACCTATGCATAGAAATAATGTTTGGACTAACGAATGGATGAAGGATCCCGAAAAGAATTTATTGCAGGTTAACTCTTATGATCCTAGTGTGCAATATAGAAGAGGTTGGGGATCATTTAAAAGAAAGAGCAGATTAACCCTATGTTACAGTTGCAGAAAACCGAGACATCTTGCTAAAGAATGCACTAGGAGAAGACCTAGTTGTCTTTGTTGCAAATCTATGGACCATGAAGTGTTGGATTGCCCCAGAATGATTGCTAAGCTTGAAGGAATGAATCTGAATCAAGAAAACCCTAAGGTAGCTATAGAGGCTATAGCAGAACCCCAGGAAGAATCAGAGAAAATATTGCTACATATGAGAGAAACCTTGAATGGCCACCGACATATTATATTATCAGATATCTTTAAAGACAAGGAACACCTTGAAGAAAGAATAGGAGACTTCTACATTGATTGTGTTCTAGATGAAGAAACACAGGTGAATATCATGACAGAGAGAACTTGGGAAGCTATAGGAAGGCTTGCTATGATTCCTTCATTAGGAGGACTAGGGTTATTTAGAGGAAAAATGGTAAACCTATGTGGAAGGCTCGCTCAAATACCTATGACCATCAATGGAACTTCGACAAAGGAAGATTTTGAGATTATTCAATTTATTGAGGACAGCGCCATGTTTACCATGTTAATAGGAAAACCTTGGATTGACAGAGCTCAAGCCAGAAGAAATAAAGGAGAAGAAGTCTTGGAGCAAAAGAAAAAGGAGTTAAAATATTTCATGAACAGAAGGATCGCACACTTGATCAAAGAATAGGAGAATGGATCGAAGCTATTTAACACTAGAAACCCAAATGTCAAAGCTGCAAGAACATTAGATGACTCAAAGGAGATTGAAGTACCTATCTCGGATAAAGAAGAGGTGTTACCCATGAGTCCTAGGAGAGAATCTCAACAGCACGAAGTAACTAAGACCATAGAAGATAAGAATCAAAATGGAAAACGAAAAGAAGGCTAGAAAGAAAAGTAAGAAGAGAGATAAGTTGCAGAAAGTTCCAGAGGGAACTTCGCAAATAGAAAATTTGCAGAATTGGATCTTCGTCGAGATATCAGAACAATGACACATGGTACTTCGCCAGGGTGAAGAAATATAGCCGTTGGGGCCGATATATCTATTCGACTCCCGCAACAAATGGGTCGAAAATCATTTACAGCTCGACACCAGACCGTTGGACCGCACCATAATGGATAGAAAAAGAGTTAATGAGGCTTCATACCCGTTACAAGTGAACTGTTGCTGAGTTGCCTGCTTATCCCATCACGCCATGCCTGGAGAACACTTTTGCTAACTAAGAGTTTGAGCCAGTAGACTAAGTGAATTGTATACAGTGATCATTGTGTTATTTTTGTTTGTTCTAGTGTCGTATCTAACTTCATCGTGACCGTGATAATTTTAATCCCGAGTGCGTATGTCTGACGAGCTTACCATAGTTGAAGACTCAATAACAGAATTTCTCATTGAATTAATGAATGAAAGAGTCATGTTAGAGAGAGAAGTGTCTACAAGTGTATAGTCATCTTCGACAAGAGGACTGTCAGCCTCTCCATCCAATGCTTGAGTCAGTCCATCCCGGCTAGTAGATGAAAAGTGAACTAAGCATAGGGATGATCTTGTGAATGCTAATTTAATCCTGAGTATACTACCCACCTATATAACCCCTCTATGCAGAATGATAAATAGAGACAGTGTGCTCAGAGAATTTGAGTATGCCTTGGTCACTATGTACCGCCCAAAGGGGATACATGCAGTTCTCACCGACCAAGATAAAATTACAGTGTTGAAGTTTAGTGACTTCAAACTCAGCGACAGGAAGTTTTATAGCATGATCACCCCACATAAGTATCTGACCAGAAAAAAAGGAAATAATTCAAAGATAATTCCTCAATCATGGACCCATAACCTCGCGCAGTCCACACTGCTCAACGTCATGAAGATCCCGCACTTCAAAAGGCACCAAGAAGTGAACTCATGCGTCAAGCTACTGTTGTTCTGTTACCATGGTGTATACTTATGGTTAAACTTTTGTGTCACAGTGGATCCAATGTTGATCAATCAGATCACAGGGCTAAGCATGCAAGGCCCTAACCCACAGGATTTTTACCCGGGAAAAGCCATGGATCGCGCTCTTGTGCAGAAGATTAAAGACACCTATGGATATGTCAAGAAGGGCATGTGAGGCTACAAGGTAGATTCTATACAAAGCGGCATAATGCGCCTTGCCTTCCAATTGATAGCAGGAAAGTTAGTGCGAAATAATCAACCCACCCAATTCACGGGGTTTGTAGTCGACCTCGCAGGGAAGTGCATAGAAGGACTTCAGATGAATTGGGCATAGTACCTAGTAAACCAGTTGGAAATGGACTACATGGAAGCCCAAGATCAAGGATATGAATTCCAATTCAGTTGGCTATTGATCCTGATTGCTTTCATTGCATTGGAGATGCCGAAAGGTGCGACCTTCTCGGACATTGAGCTGTTTGAACCTCTGGCCACAAAGTTCAGTACATTGTGGTACTCGAACGACATGAATAAACAGTGGCAGTCAAATGTCATGTTCCATACGTATTACAACCAGTTGAAGGTAGCCATCCATTATGAGCCTCGTATGAACCTGAATACCCTCCACATGTTCAGGCCTTTAATGAAGTTCAGCACAGACCGCCATTTTATTTACATCACAGCACACAGATGGACATAAACAATAGCTGCAATCAAACTACAAGTTGAGGGAGGATGAATTGGAAGAAATTACCAATGAATGGTCAGAAGACCTCCTTGTTCCAGTAGACCCTGGGAATATGTCTGATGTTGACAGCCCAAAAACTGCGTAGGATACACCTGGATCTAGCAAGATAAAGAATACTAAAGAGGATCAAGATATAAACAATACCTCAGCCAAGACTGCTTCCATCGCACCTGAGCAAGGACGTGATGGTGAAGAGCTAGATGGTGCAGAAGTTGAACAGAAGAAAGGTGAGTTTACATTGCCTAGAGATGAGGAGGGCACCTCAAAAAAAGGAAGGTTTCCCCACCGAAACCCTCATCCTGGAAGAAAGTGAAAGAAACCAAGACCAAATTTCAGACTACCCTCACATCAGATGACTTTGATTTCATTATAGCAGCCCTAAATGATTCTTCATTGGAGATAGCAGAGAAGAAAGAAGCTAAGTAGGAGGAGGTGTTCAGTTGGATTAAGGATGAGCTACAAGGGGTACAACAGGCACTACAATCCAACCGTACGGTATCTACTGCGCCTCTGTCAACTGGAACATCAGAACTGGGAGATGAGCCAGCTCAAATCCACCAAATCGCTTATACAGTCAAAGCTCGCCTTCAATGAGCACATGAGGAGACAGCGTAATCCACCCAGGCTTTAGTGCAAGTACAGAAATACCTTGAGGAGAAACGCAGTGCTGCAGAATGGGAAAATCTTGATCTACAAGTGAAGTGGGATGAAGAAAAAGAACAGTTATAGAAAAGCAAGGAACAGTTGCTCACCGAGAAACTAGAAGTAAATGAAATGGTTCACAAAGCACTTCGCTCTATGATATTCGTCAAAGTATAGACCAAAGATAAAGTTCCACGGCAGGTGGCACAACTTGAAGAGGTAATCCAACAGGTCCAGTAGTGCATAGCAGACTTGGAGCTCTGCATTGTGCCCAAGACCCCTCAAGATGTAAGAGACCAATAGAAAGAAACTTCCTGCAGCGCAGTTGACAGACTAAAACTCTTGCCTTGGAGTGCAAGAATTTGAGTAACCGGAGTGCCCAGACATACGAGAACCTCACCGAAAATCCATAGTTACAATCTTTGGAGTCACAACTCAAGGAAGAAAAATAGCACATAGACACACTACAAGCGTAGCTGAAAGCCCTATCAGTCAAAGAAACAATGAAGTGGTCTCAGGAGCAATGCACTGCCCAGCAGTAGATCCATATGATTCAAATCAGAGTGATGGAAGTTACTCAACAACTTCAACCA
>SNQJ01S0031883.1:47871-58071 GCA_010110895.2 Picea sitchensis | reverse complement strand
GACAGAGATAGTGTTGTTGTCTTAGAGATTTGTTCAAATACTATACTATTGGAAGCTCATGTTCATATGATTGAAATGCCATGAAGAGGGAAATGTATATAAATATTATTCAAAGAAGGACCATTGATGGATATGGAAGAAAAAGGGTAGGTTTCCCCTGAGTCACTAAAATATATAGTAAAATAGGATTACAAAATTATAAAAAATGGCAATAATGAATCCCTAGCAAGGGTTGCTCAAGAAACCCTAAATTATGAATAAAAATAAATAAAAGGAAAACTTCTACAATAATATAAGGGTATTAATTCTCAATTCTCAATCTAAGAATACAAAGTAGACTTGGAGTGGTTAGATGCATAAGGAAAGGAAGTCTTAATATTTGTGTCTAGAAATAAAAGGCATGACCTCTATAATTCTCCAACCTTTGTTTTGCCTAAAAAGGGTATAGGAAAAATAACTTTTAGAAGTAGACACATATAATAGAACCTAAAACATGGATAGGGATTTACAATATCATGTGTTTGTCATCATTGGAGAGAAAAATGAAATCCTTAAAAGCCATATATTGAAGCCAATTGTATCTCAAAGATTAGTGAACTCAAAACTAGCACAAGATTTATTTTTAGAAGGGGCGGATCTATCCCAGGGATAAAAGGGAAATCCCATATCATAAATAAGCATTGACCTAGGAAAGAGCCTATCAAGGAGGAGGAAAGAGGTATTGAAGGTGGATTTCAATTTTTACATGCAACTTTATGTGACTAATTTTCAGATCTGAAAATTGCTTCCTAGTGAGCTAACAGTAAACCCTAGTTGTTATCACTGAACAATTTTACACTAAAAATTATTGACTAAAAATATATGTAGAGGAAACAACAAGATCGTAGATGAATCATCAACACACATGAGACACAAATTTTTTGTTCTATAACATTGTCAAATTCATAAATTCTAAGGGAAAAACTAGCCCTCCCAGCCAATACAATTTCACCAAAATCTAAGGACAAACTTGTCCTCCAATAACAAAAAAATAAGAAAACCAAATCTCAACAAATCCTTGGAAATTTCCTCTACCCAAAAATATATTGTAGACCACCCGTACACCCTGTTGACGTCACGTGTACGGACCTACTCCTACCCAAAAACCTTTGTATGGATGTACGTGATTGACCCTTCTAAAACCTGCGTACATACGCGATTGTGCCCACTGCAACCTGCGTATACATGATTCACCCTACTACAACCCATGTACATACAAGATTGTGCCCATTGCAATCCACGTACGTACGTGATTGTGCCCATTTCAATCCACGTATGTACGTGACTGTGCCCACTACAACCCGTGTGCATATACAAAAAACTGTACGGACACTTCTGTACGATTCGCTCCACTCGTACAGTTTCTTCCTAGGCCGAATTTACCAGAGTTATAGACATTCCCTTGTTGAAATCACCAAGATCCTTGGCACAAGTGTAGACTCACTTATGCCAAATCCATCATGTCTCCGCACACTCTACACAATATGAAATGTCGCAATGACCTCTCTCCTTTATATACAAGTCTTACAGGTCAACATAGAAGCCCCTCCACATGTCAACATCAAATTAGACTTTCTTGTGGGTGTGAAGCCCCAACACAAACCCAAAAATTCCACCACCAAAACCATGAAGCCCCAGCTTCATTCCAATGGCATTTTTCTTCAAACGGAGAGTGTAATGTGGTGCCCATGATGATTTCCACATGCCCTACACCTAGGGCATGTGATAATACATGCCCGAAGCTAAAAAAATCAACACTCCCTTTTAGCGAGGGAGGTATTCTCACCACACTCCACAATCACCTAGAAATAGCTTTGTCTCCCACCCTGGGAGTAGCTATGTCTCTTGCACTAGATCCTCTACCACAGTTACTCTCGAATTCACCTAATCGGTTGCCCCCTTTGTCACCAAAGCAAATACTACTCTCCAATATTCTTGATTGGTTGCACCCTCAGTCACTGAAGAAAATATTGTTGTCTGGCATGATCCCTTCCTAGAAGACACCCTGCTCCTAGAAGCCTCCTGCTCTTGAGTCTCCTATCTGGTCATCTCAACCCATGACACCCTCCTGACATTCTTGGAAGATGCATCTCTACCACTTGGACCTGAAGGTTGGCTCCCACTGAGCGAATGACTCTCCCTTTGAGCCTCTTGACTCCCTCTGAAGTCAAAATCCTCTAAGTCTACTAATTTCCTATGAATTCAAACTCCCTCTGAGTATACAAAACATATGGAGCTACTTTCTCCCTCTATACATGTGTTGCTAGTGGGGCCACCTGCCTCACCACTGGTGCAGCTACTTGCTCCTCCTCGTCTGTCTCTCTACTCCTGTTGGTCACAACACGCATAGGCTAGCCCCTCAACCTATAAACTTTGCCCTCTCTAACTCCAGGACCATTATTTTACCTAGGCTAGATCCTATGGGTATCCAATAACACATTTCCATCCCGAAACAATGTTGCATAGCCCTACTCCTTAATCGTTGAGGCTAAGAACACACTCTTGGCACCCATAACACATTTTCCACTCGAAACACATCCCTTGACTCAATATGGAATACCACTGCTCAAGATACTTGTACTACTTGCCTGGTCCCCATACCAAGCTCCTCGTACATACCTAAGTCAAACCCTATGAATCTCACGAACAAATCTTCTGTGCTTGTCATGTGTCAGTGGTTCCCACTGTATAAGAACCATGCAATACTCTAAGGCCAGCATCCTACGTACCCAAGTCACGACCATCCAATGAACTTCTACCCAAGTCCATCATCCAAGTCACCAAAAACTCTTTCTGTCTACTCACACACTACAACCAAAGTTGTTTCCTCTCTCTAAACAGTACCTAGTTGTAGATGGACACTTAGTCTATTCCACTCTAGACCTCTGCAACTCATATCTACAAGTGTCCTCATCCTGCTGGGTCAAATGTTGCATAAATTGTCGTACCTTGACAATGTGTAACTCTCCGACCCAATGAAGACTCTATCTCATCAATCTGACATACACATGAAGCTATCTCATCCATGCCAAAGCACCAGAATTGAACCCATCGCAACTCACTATGACAAGCCATTAGAAGTCCATCCACGGGGTTGGAATCCTACCACACAACATACTATTGTGATCTGGTCTCTCCACCAATCAACCAAAAATACCAACCTGCCACACCATCGAGTTGCAATAGTCCACAAATCCTCGTCTGGACAGTATGCTCCATGTCTCGAACCAAAGACCATCTAACATGATGCCACCTACAACAACATTGTAGCTCTCTATTAGAGCTAACTCCTCAACACTGCTACATCTCTCTCTTAGAGATATCACCTATGACCTGTCCGAACATAAACAAATATGCAACCACATGTAGCATTTATGTGTCTCAAGGATGATCCCCTTCTCTTCAAATCCCAAGCTCTGATACCATGTCAATTTTCACATGCAACTTTATGTGACTAATTTTCATATTTGAAAATTGCTTCCTAGTGAGATAAAAGTAAACCCTAGTTGTTATTATTGAACAATTTTAAATTGAAAATTATTGACTGAAAAAATATGCAACAGAAACAACGAGATCATAGACGAATCATCAACACACACGAGACAAAATAAAATTGTTTTGTAACCTTGTCAATTTCAAAAAATTTGAGGGAAAAACCATCCCTCCCAACCAATATAATTTCACGATAATATGAGGACAATCTTGTCCTCCAATAACAGAAAAATCAAAAAACCAAACCTCGACAAATCCCTGGAAATTTCCTTTGCTCACAAATTTGTTGCAAACCACCTGTATGGCCAGCTGACGTCACATGTTTTGTTGTTGACGTCAGCCTGTACGGACCTACTCTTGGCAAGAAAAATTTGTAGGGATGTACGTGATTGACCATTTTGCAACCCGCATACATACACGACTGCGCTCAGTGCAACTTGTGTATATGTGAACCTTACTGTAACCTGCATACATACATGATTGTGCCCACTACAATCTATGTATGTACATGACTATGCCCACTACAACCCGTGTACATATATGAAAAATTGTATAGACACTTTCGTACGATTTGCTCCACTCATACAATTTCTTCCTAGGCCAGATTTGCTAGAGTTACAGTCCCTTGTTGAAATCACAAAGCTCCTTGGCACAAGTGCATACTCGCTTATGCCAACTCCATCATGTCTCCACACACTCTACACAATATGAAATATCATAATGATCCCTCTCCTTTGTATACAAGTCTTAGGGGTCAACATAGAAACCCCTCCACAATTCAACATCAAATTAGACTTTCTTGTGGGTGTGAAGCCCCAAGACA
Source organism: Picea sitchensis (assembly GCA_010110895.2). Classification (NCBI taxonomy): domain Eukaryota; kingdom Viridiplantae; phylum Streptophyta; class Pinopsida; order Pinales; family Pinaceae; genus Picea; species Picea sitchensis. The sequence continues at coordinate 53,717 of SNQJ01S0031883.1, read as the reverse complement.
AACCCAAAAATCCCACCACCAAACCCATGAAGCCCCATCTTCATTCCAATGGCGGTTTTCTTCAAACGAAGAGTGTAATGTGGTGCCCATGACAATTTCCACATGCCCAACACCTAGGGCACATGAGAATACATGTTCGAAGCTAAAAAAATCAACATTGGATTGGGCTTAGACCTTGGATTACCCCAAACAATTGGTATAAAATCCTACTTGTCCCTAACAATACAAAATAAACATAAAAAGAAGACAAGTAACACAAATAACTAACCATAAAAAGATCCCTTAAAGTTGGGATGGCCTTAGACATGGTGTAACTATGATTATACTATCTCCAAATGTGAGAGGGGTATGGGGTGTCTATAAGAAGCAAGTCCTCAAATGCCAATTTGTTAATTACAAACCATATATTATGCCCAATGTCCCCATTCCTGTTTTTGTTGGTGGTTGAAGGCTTAAGTAGAATCATTATAGCAATGAGAAGAGGAGGAAAATTTATGTACATAAGGATGCAAAAATCTCCATTTTTAATGCATCTTTTATCTGTGGATGATGTAGAGTTGTTTGGGATGGGAACAATGAGAGAATCAAGGAAATACAAAGACATTTTAAACATGTGTTGCAAGGTAATAGTAATGGAAGTCAATGTTCATAAATCATCAACTATATTCATTGGATTGGAAGAGGATGTGGAAAACTAGCTTGTTTCAATTCTTCCATTTACCGCAAGGACACTTGATATTGGAATAAAATACTTAGGTTTCATTCTTAAACCAAATGATAATGAGATAAAAGATTGGTATTGGTTGTATGAGAATATGGAAGGAAGCGTATCGGACTAGACCTTTAGATGGTTTTGTAGAGGAGGAAGATTGACATTAATAAAATCTGGTCTTGAAGGGATATCGGTATCCTAGTTATCCTTAATTCACTTTTCAAAGGGAATTTTTGAGAAGATTATAAGAAAGTGTTTTAGTTTTTTATGGACATGCAAAAGAGAGAAATAATGGATTCCCTTGGTCATGTGGAGGAAATTGGCAAGACCTAAAGAAGATGGAGGATGGGGCTTCAAAACATCCATCTTTTTGGACAAGCCTTGGTAGCTAAAGGTATGTGGAGAAAGATGTATCATGATGGATTCTGGGGAAAGGTGGTATTGGAGAAATATATAGAACCATATACTATTGAGAATTGGATTGGAAAGGAATCCAAAAACCACAGTGGAGCTTTAGTGATTTGGAAGGCATTAATGAGGAATTTTCCTTTAGTAGGAAAATGAATGACATGGAAAATAGGGAAGGGAAACATGGTTAGATTCAGGGAAGACTAGTCGATGGGGAGCTCAGGGAATTTCAAACTTTTGTATCCATTAAAAAGAGTCCTCAATAACACGAGAATCGATCACATAACAGATGTAGGTGATTTAGGAACTACCATTGTAGGGAAGGAAGGGAGGAAGTCATCCTAATAACGGGATCTCTAAGGATACCTTGTAGCATAATGGAATCAATTCATGTTAAGTTTAAAGTGCAGTACATTATAACAAAGGACGAAGGTGATATATTTGTCTAGTCTAAGAATAAAGCAAATGGGAATTACACACCAAAACAAGGGTATAAGGCAAAGATGGGAGAGGAAATACATAATGATAGAAAATGGTGGTGGAAAGTTGTATATAAGTTGAAATAGTCCTCTGAAGATAGTGGTTTTCATGTGCTTCACCTTATCAAATAAAATCCTTACTGCTAGAAGTGAACTTGTCAGGGGCCAAGAAAATGTATTTTGTATAAAGTTCAAGAGGAAACTTTAACTCACTTGTTAATCCATTGTCTTTTTGCAAGAGAAGTTTGGTCAAAGAAAATAAATATGATTGGACAAAAATGGAAGTGGGAAGGTGAGATACTCAATGACCGGTTTGAAGGATGGTACGGAGGCAGGTTAGTGATAGAACACAAAGTTCTACTATGCATCTTGAGTTGGGATATATGGATAAGAATAAATGATATGATTTCCCATGATAGAGAAATACTCTCTGTGTAATCTTTTTGTAAAGATAAGTATGCTCACCAGGATATTTAGAAACTGGGTAAAGTAAAGAATCCATTAACTTTTACAAAGATTGAAATTGGGAAGACAATAGCTTGGAGGTTCTTCGATGGTGTTTGTCAAGGAAATCAATACTCATGTGGAGAAATGGCCATTCTATATTTGCAAGGAAAACACTTTATCATTTTTAAATATGCAACAAGAGTGGGGACAAACAATAGGGCATAATTTTATGCATTTTGGATTCTCCTAAAAATAGTTGTAGAAAGAGGAATCACTTCTCTACGGGTTCTAGGTGACTCCAACTTGATCATGGAATGAGAAAAAGGAATGAACCAGACAAAAAAATTGTTGTTACAGCCAATCATGGAAAGAGTCTTTGATGTGAAATCCAAATTCTCAAATATTGCCTTCAAACGTGTGTTAAGAGAATCCAATAGGGAAGTAGACCAACTTTCCAATAGAAGCTTTAGATGTGCAAGAAGACAAGATTTTTGAAGCATAATTTGTTAAGGAAGGATTGACTTCTGAAAATACTATATCTCTATTCCAATGACACCAAGTCATAGAGATGATCGTTTATGTATGCCAATCTTTGGGTTGATTTTGATTGTTAGTTTATTTTTTGTATTTGGAAAAGGCCGGGAAATTTCAAGCCAAGAGCCATTGAGAAGACTAGAAAATAATGAAGTTCTAGAATCGTATAATTTTTTTATTGGATGAAGAAATAGAAAGCTTGGGCTCTGATAGTGCTAGCAAGGTACCTCTAATGTATATTTATTTATGCTTGAAATACCCCAATTACCTCTTAACATATAACATATATGAAGGAGTTCTTTTTTTAGTTTTGAGTTTTTTTTGTTTTTGTTTGTTTGTTTGTCTATTTATTTTTTGTCTTTGGGTTGGTTTGTTTTGTTTTGTTGCTTTTTTTTCATGGAAAATAAAACCTTAATTTACCTCTTAACATATAACACATATGAAGAAAAAAAAAAATTAATTGTGGAAACAAATCCTAATTTACCTCTCAACATATAACATATATGAAGGAATGCATAGGTTTAAGCTATGAAGGAGGAAGACTTAGTGGACTATAATTCTTTGGATCCACTAGAATTCTTGGCTACATATTCAATCTTAACCTCACAAGAGGAGGTTTTGTAAAAATGGGTGGCTAGCAGTGATGAAGCTTTACAAAGTGAGGGATATAGAGTTTATGACAACTCTAAAGCTAGAAGCACTCCATAGATGTGTTTTTTGGAAGGGTTCAAAGAGGTTAAAAAATATTTATCCAAAGTTAATGGTCTCTTGGATTGGAATCCATTTTGAACTAGACTTCCCCATCAAGGAAGATGAAGATGGAATCATATTTAAATATGGCAATGAGTTTGGTAATTACCTTATTTTTCTCATCTATTTTTCCATTATTTTTCTTTAAGTTTGATCATTTCAACCATTCTTTTATGCTTTTTGACCAATTTCATGCACATTTTCCGCCCTTGGGATGTTATGCACTCACACTTGGACTTTCATGATTAATATGTGATTTTTGCTCAATTTAGAACATAATGCATGAATTTATGCTTGGGGGTTCTTAACAGTGTTTCCCCCTCAAGGGAAACTACTTCCAGACTACCCTCTCAGGGGTGCATTGATGTTGCTTTGTTGATCTCTTATACTCATATCTGCTAGTTCTAGCCTGATCTCCCGGTCCTTTCAGACCGACATCATCCATGAGTTCCTTCGTATAGCTCTACCATGGTATAAAAACTCTTACAATTTACACTTTAGATGATATGTCCTTGCAATCATGGTACTTCATGCTTCATCTTTTCAGTTGATGTGTTATGATTTCATGTGTGGTTTCCCTGCTTAGAAGTTGTGTAATTGTTTCTAACATGTCATGAAAGTAATCATCATTGTTTATATCATATAACACTTATTAACACTAATAATTTGATTATTTTGTATCATTTTTACCATAGGGGAACATGTTGTCCTTACATTAATTTTGTCCTGACTTGGGATTAGATGTACTACAGGTGATCTGGTTAAGTAGCATGTCCATATCCTAACCGTATCTAACACTTTCCATTATTCCCCTTCACTACCATCATGTACATAAAAGACATAATATCCCTGCTTATATTTGACTTATCAAATGTCATTTAGCAATGTCTAGAAGAAGAAAAATGTAAGCCATAGTAAAAAATTGAGCCAAAAAGGCTAGAGGCAAAGAGCGTAAATGTTGAAAAAATAAAAAATGCTAAGTTGAAGCTATGTCACCTCATTAAAAAGGCTTGGCCCAAGCTCCTATGCTAAAAACACATATCTAAATAAAAAGGACTGACAAAAATCAAAGAAAATGTAAAAGGGGGTAATAAAAAGGTGTTGAGGTGGCCAAGCTCCCTCTTAAAGGCTTAGAAGTACAAAAAATGAAGATTCCTAGCTCAAAAGGGCTAGTTGGACCAGAAAAAAACATTAAACATCATAACAAAATGACTTTGAAGGTCAAAATATAAAGTTTACCTTTCTTGTTTTCATCAATTATTCATCAAATTTGCCTATCTCTAACCAAATATTAGGAACTACCTCTTTTCCTAGGCATTGACACATGTAATAGGAGTAAAATTTGTCCCACCGTGGTAAACTTGGGCAACTTATAAAGTTAACCAATGTTAAGTTGTTGTTAGAGGATATTACTTGATGTTTGTTGCCCATTGACTTGTTTTGAAACTTGACATGTCCACATCAACAATTTGTACACTTGTCAGCATATGAAGCATGCATGAGCCACTTGAAGGCATATTCTCACACATGTGGGTGGTTGGAGGTGGTTATGAGGTGATTTTAGAACATTTTTTAAGGAAACTAGCTTCAAGGGCAGTTATCTTTTGATAGAGTATGTAGAATTCTACTAGATCAATGCCATTAGATACAGAATTGCCACGAGATTTCCAAAATAGGGTTATAATAGAAAATCAGGAAAAAATTTGACCAAGTTACGCTCTTGATATTCGTCATGTGAAAATTATCATCGTGTTTTGGAGTCATACATGTGAACACATGGAGGGCATATTTTCTCCCTCTTGTGGACCGCACCTCCTCTCTTTGGCTAGTCCACTCACATGTTTGAGTTGGTTAAGGTAGGTTTTCATGATATATTATTTTATTGGTTCAAAATGGTTTTAGACCATGGTATTGAGTGTGCCTCTTATTTCAGCTCATGGTTTTGCTTGAGCAAATTGTATTGGCACATGGTTTTGTGTGTTAAAATTTCACTTAAGCAGTTAAGTGTATTCAGTATTCTTTAACTTTAAACTATTAGAACAATAATTTCATGCATAAAGATCATTGAAAGAAAGACATCCACAGTATATGCAAGATTTATTCTGGAAAACCCTCTTGGGGGAGAAAACTCAGCAAAGTTACTTCAATATAGATTTGTACTCAAGTACAATGTCTCTCTCAAGAGAGATCTCACCAAACAGAAGATAATCATAAGATAGACTAGAAACCCTAACCAGAATAGGGTAGCGCACCACTAGACCAAGATAAGTCTCCAACAGATAACCAAAACCCTTCACCAAAACAACCTTACTATGTAGTTGTGTCTCCTCCTCACACTTGTGCACTTTTCCTTGAGAGAGAGAGGTTGTGTTGTGTGTGCTCCAAGTGAGGCACCTAGCCTCTTATAAATACAAGTTGAGCCACCCATAAATTAGGTCAAGGCCGACTTGTACAAATGTCACTTTATAATTTGCATTTTACTTTTACAAAGGCACAATAGAGCTCACTTTACAAAT
>SNQJ01S0031883.1:10235-40407 GCA_010110895.2 Picea sitchensis | reverse complement strand
GAATCATTCAATGTAGTCATCACGAGTTCAGCTTCTTCAATTGTGTCTCCAATGGAGTCAAGTTGTTCTCTAATTTGAGATAACCTTGGGAAGTAGGATTGAATGGTTTCTTAACTCTGCATCTTCACATTCTTGAGTTGTGTCCTCAAGGTCATCTTTCGGTTGATATTCTTACCTTCATATAATCGAGATAGGTCATCAAACATTTTCTTGGGAGTTGTCAATGAAGAAACATGAGGGATAAAATGATCCTTGACAGAATCAACAATGATTCTCTTTGCCTTCACCAGAGTCTTCTTGTACTTTGCCTTGGCCACATCTTCCTCTAGTTCTGGAACTTATTCTTTGACAAAATATTCTAGATCATTCTCTTCTAGAATGAGAATCACTCTATACTTCCATGCTCGAAAGTTATCAAGGCCCTCAAGCTTCTCATCAAGCTTAGTTTTGGGAGTCATCTTTCCCTGGGACAAAAATATAATAAGAAAAATAAAAACTTTTCAAAGAAAGGATTTTGAACTTACCAGAGAGTGTGTTATGCCACAGTGAACTGCTCCAACTTCAGTCTGCAGCTGCCAAGATGTCTTGATCTAGGTTTTATGAGGAAACCCTAATTTTTCAAAATGAGAATTTTTGGAATTTTGATTTGAGGGAAAGGTGTGCCCTCTATATATTTTAAACTTGTACAATATTTTACTACAAACGGATTTTCAATAAAAGAACAGAAAAGATACAATGATAAATACACACATTACACAAAGTTTTTTCCCCTGGAAACCCAAACCGGGAAAACCATCATATTTTATATTCATTCATAGTGATACATTGTTTACAATACAATATACATATAGGAGCCAACGGCATCCAAAAACCTAACCCAATGACCTGTATTAGTCAACACCCCTAATTCCTTAACCTCAAATAGAAAAACATTCGCAAAAACCATGCGCCGAAAAACCACCGAACAATGGACACAAAAATCGATGTGACATGAAAAACGACGCAAAAATCTGACATGTTTCTCGAGGAAAAAAATAATCTCGGGGATGCTGCCCCGACCCCCGCGCAGGGGGGCTAGTGGTTGCCCTCAAACCCCCCTGCGTGCCTGGTGCAATGTAGCAGGCACTAGTGTTAGTCGTGAAAAGAATATAACACATACCCAACACCCTCCTTAAGCAAACTCCTTGATGGCTTTACTTTGACCAACATCCTTCAGAAGGAGGGAGATATCATCACCTGGGGTTTTATGCAGAAACCCTAATTTTCAGAAACTGTGAAAACTTGGAAACAATTCCATGGAAAAGGTGCGCTAGGTTCAGGAGAGTATTCCTATGATCTTGTTTTCCCCATCAAGTTCCTCCAGAATGTGAAAATGGCTTCTTTCAAGCTCGCTCTGATACCATGTTAAAATTTCGCTTAAGCAGTTAAGTGTATTTAGTATTCTTTAACTTTAAACTATTAGAACAATAATTGCATGCATAAAGATCACTGAAAGAAATACATCCACAGTATGCACAAGATTTATCATGGGAAACCCTCTTGGGGGAGAAAACCCAACAAATCTTCTTCATTATAGATTCGTCAACAAGTATAATGTCTCTCTCTAGAGAGATCTCACCAAACAGAAGATAATCAGAAGATAGACCAGAAACCCTAACCAAAATAGGGTAGTGCACCACTAGACCAAGATAGGTCTCCAAAAGATAACCAAAACCCTTCACCAAAACACCCTTATTCTGTAGTTGCATCTCCTCCTCGGACTTGCGCACTTTTCCTTGAGAGAGAGAGAGAGAGAGAGAGCTTTTGTTGTGTGTGCTCCAAGTGAGGTGCCTAGCCTCTTATAAATACAAGTTGAGCCACCCAAAAATTAGGTGAGGGATGACTTGTACAAATGTCACTTTATAATTTTCATTTTACTTTTACAAAGGCATAATAGGGCCGACTTTACAAATATAACATAATATTATTCTTTTAGGGTTTTGGCTTGATCTAGTACAATTAAATACAATAAGAATATCTTTCGAAGCTACTCAAACTTCAACATTGTGCAAGCACATGGTTTGCTCCTCATGGTTTTGTGAGGTGCCTTATCTATATAAGGAGGGATCCTCTCTCATTTAGCATGGTTGGAAATAGAATAAGAGGACCTATTTGCTCAATATTGGAGTGTATTCTTCTCTACTTTCTTGTGTATATTGCTCTAGGGTAAATTTATAGGGTTTTTAGCATGCAAATCTCATTGAATAAAGGGCTAATGCAAGGTAAACAAAGAAAATAAGGTGTGAAGAAATTACATTTTATCTCTTTGTGGATTTTTAAATCCAAGTTGTAGTATTGAGATTGAATATCCTACGGTTTTAATTTCTTACTTGGACTTATGTTTAATTTTTCAAAAATTGCATTACATAGGCTAGATCTAAAACTAGTTTAGCCTCTTTATGTGTGATCCAGGTACCCTAGATTGATGATTTCCAAGCATTCTCCAAGAATATGTATGGAGACTTCAATGATCAAAGGAGAAAGGGGCATCTACTCAAGAGATAGTTAAGACTCCATGCCCAATGGTGACTCTAGGGTTTTGATTTAATTCTCTAACCACCCCAAATTTTAAATTTTCCCTTTAATTGTATTTTGCAAGCAATCTAGGGTTTAAAGGATTAATATTCAATTAGATTGCTAGATTCAAACCCTTCCTATCTAGTTAGGGTTTGAATTATTTTATGCTAATCTTTTTTTAAGAGTCGTATTTATTAATGATTAGCATGAATTAGCTAGTAGATACCTTCATAAGTGTTTAACTGGATAAATACTTTTGGATCTTGGTTTAATTGCATCATATTAGGGATAGATCTAATATTTCACTCTATTGTGCTTAATCCAAATCCTTCATAGAGTTTTAATCACTTCATTTTATTGCTGGAAAAATACATAATAATTTGGTGGAATGAGGATTTTCTAAAATGGTTTCATTCATAGCTCAATGACTTGGCTTAAAGTTGTATATTGTTGCAACGTTTGGCACTATATATGATCATGAGACACTAAAAAGGTAAAATGATGCATTAAATAAGGGAACGATTTGATCTCTTGGCATAATGCCTCACATGTCAATGGTTGCAAATATGTGACTAATGAGGATTTTCAACACTCGATGAATTTCCTTTGATGCAAAGTTTAATGTGTATAGCATTGATCCTATATTTTTTATGAGTCTGTGCATGGAACACACTTCATAATCAACCATTTACACATGTGTTTGTCACACCTTTAAGTTTGATGTCTCATTTAATTCATTGTTGCCGCACACAATAACATCACTTAACAGTCCACTTAATCACAAGTGCTTTGTTAACTCTTCAAGTTTGGGGTCTTCTCCATTCATTTACTTGCTAGTATACTCTAGTTTTTATCTCATTAATGGATTGTATATTTATATATGTGTTGATCTCATTACATGTTTAGGTTTGTTGGTTTAATGAGCAGTTTATTGTGCCTTTGAATTGCTTGTAATGCATCCATTATTTCACTAAAACATGGTATATTACTATGATATCCTAAGACTTGTCTATAACAACAGTGAACTAAGGGATACTTCACTTGATAGTCGGTACTCAGTTTCACATACAAACATGCTTTAAAATTCATTGCATCTTATGGTTGATAAGCCTTCCAACGCTAGTGGTCTTATGACACATTTGATACGATCTTTAAATGAAATCTAATCTACATATTGTTGTCTTAAAGGTATAATATATAACACCATCTAATTTCATGATGAATATGTAAATGATGGATATGTCTCTTGAAATCTAATTGCATCTCTAAGTTACCAACATTTGATATAAAATTTCATAGGCATGGTAAAATGGTTCAATGAATGATGAACTCATTAAGTTTTATGGTTATATGTCATGCTCAATCTTGTGGATGTCATTCTATCTTAGTTTCATTGGATATAGTCACATCATATGGCTGAATATGAATGAGAATAGTGTGCACACTTTGGCACTCTTACATTTCCTTCTTCAAGCATTCAACTAAGTGGGAACTTGGAATCTATCCCTCATTGCAATTTGTTGATGGTTGATCTCATGTGAAGTTATCAATTACACATGCAAAAGTGAATAATAAGCAAGTTAGATTTTCTCACATGCCATATTTGTTCTTTGATGTTTTCCAACACTTCACAACAAGCACATTGGTTTATTTTGATGTTTTAGCAACAACTTGTAAATCTTAATATGTTTTATCATTGAAAGTGAGTTAGTTTATCATCATCTTAGTCAATATAGTCTAAATAACTCTCATTTTCTATAACAGACTAGGCTATATTAACCCATGGGGATTCCCCCCAGGCTAGGATAACCCTTTTCCTTAGTCTAAAGTGTGGGGCAAGGCTACCGAGGTGATAGTGGGTAGCTTCCCAGATAGTACCTCTAGGATATCTTATCGAAGTTAGGACTTTTCTTCCTAGGGTAGAGTTTGAGAGATAACAAGTAGCTTTTGTTTTAGTCTATAAGATGATGTGACTCCTTATTTTTGTTGGAACTCATCAATATTTGGGGGATTCACGATCAATTTGGCTAGTTGATGGTATGTTGAAGAGATATTCATTAACACACATATAAGTTGCTATAGAATCTCATTTTGTGCTAACATGTTCACAACTTGTTGTTGAGTTGCATGGTGATATAAAGGATCTCCAAATAGAACCAATTTTGTACGCATCCAAATGTCGGTTCATTATTGGTACATGTGTTCTTTCAAGATTATAACATCACACTTGTAGGATCCAACATAGCAAATCTAGGAAACGATTAAATTATCACGGTCCTATTGGATCACTACCTCTTTTTGAGCAGACAATCTCTCCACGTTTTCCTCTCTAGTTTGTAAAGAAATATTCCAAGAGGATGGGGAAAATGGTTTTTGATAGATATTAGTTATTTTCTAGAGAGGGGAGAATTTCCCAAGAACAATTTTCGAGGAACATGTATAAATAAACATACTTGAGAACCATTTGGGTTTGCTACTAATTTCAATATAAAATTTGACCCTTTGTATTGCAAGTACCAAGTTTTTCTTTCTTTACTGATGAGTTAGCTCCTAGGAGATCATCCAATGAGTTGTAGGGTATGGGCCCACTCTTACAAGGTGTAGTTATTGATGGTATCAATGATTTCCAATTATTTTAAGCATTTACTTCATTGGTTTCTTGTCATTTAATTCATGTTATGTGATCAATTAGATTTATTTCCTACATTTGGATCTCTATAATTTACTTCATGTTGTGTGATTAGTTATATTTATTTCCTGCATTTCATTTCCTATAATTTACTTTTTGTTGTGTGATTAATTAGATTTATTTCTCGCATTTAATTTCCCACAATTTACTTTATGTCGTGTGATCAATTAGATTTATTTCCTATAAATTTATTCGATGCAACTTACTTGTTTTTTATGAGTCTCAGGTTTTTTAATTAGTTTAGCGAAACCACTAAGTGATAGTTCTTTCAGGTCATCCTCGACTGGATTGTTTCGAGAATCTATTAGGGACCTAACGCCCTAACCTCTCATGTAGGTAGAATAATATATTTTCCATGTAATAAAGGCCAATACTAGTTAATAAGGCCTATTTAATAAATATGAACAAAACAATGTAAGAAGACCTAATAGAAGGTTCCGCTTCTAGAAAGATCTTCCTCTAGAATGTTCTTTAGAAGATAGAATTAGTATAAATAAGAGTAGAAGGTATGAGAGGAGTGTTGGCATAGGGGTAGACCTAGGGTTCAACGCTTCAACAACACACCAACAAAACCCTAACTACTGACCCTTTCAGCAACACCTGCGAAGCAGATGAAGTCTCACCCGAGGTAGAGGCAGGAGGGGTTGCAGGACTCAAGTGTCTACAACCTAGCTGGGACACAGATATGTGATCACACACTTCAACAGAGCACTTAGCCATTAGTATGTATTCAGTTATGATTCTTATTCACATCGCATATTAACCCTAATTGTAGATCAAGACAATAGTAATCAATATTAAACACATCTAAGCATTCAACACATAGCATCATAGCAGATCTATAATTTATTCATATATCAAGCACTAAGCATCAATGGATCTACCTATCATACATCTAGAACAGTGAACTAAGCAAATATAAACATAACCATTAGGAACACATAGCACAAAGCACAATAACACAGCATATACGTGGTTCACCCCAGTGTGGGGCTACGTCCACCAACTCTTCTTCTTCTTTATTAGCTTCTTCCAATCTTCTTACATGCACCAAGCCACATATCCAACTCCGCAAAGGACAGGAGATTTGCGCGCACCTCGCCAGATCCTCCTTCCTCAAATTAGATCAAGGCACCAAGCCCTACACCATATGCGCACAAAGAACTTACAAAACAATTGCACTTAGTTATGCAAGTCTTAACTCATTCGTGCACAAAGCCAACTAGCCAAGCACTAAGCCGATCAATATCTAGTAACCCACTAACTCTTTCACTTACATCACCTAGCTACTTATTTATACATTACAAAAAGGGGCCTAAGCATGGGTAAATCCATGGGCCGACATCCCATACCTGTTACATAAACCCTAAAAGTCAAAAAATCCCACAAAATGGGAGAGATCATGCGATCTTCTCTTCCCCTGGGTGCTCCATCTTCAACCAGCCTGTCGAAGTCCCAAAAATGTTCAAACATGACCAGCGTTTCCTCCAAACCTGGTCAAGGACCAACAGGCCCCCAACACTCACCTGTGACTCATCCTGAGTCACTTTGATCTAGGCAACAGTGCATCAAAGACCTCGAGCTTAGCTTGAGCTTCCTCGACTTGTTGCTTCGCCAAAGCCTCCTGCTCGGTGAACTCCTAAAGTACTTTCTCGGTGACAGGCCCTTCCATCCATGTTTCTACTATCACGACCACCTGTTCCAATTGTGATCCTTGTCCCTCAATCTCTTTGAAAAGTGTGCAGGCTTTGTCCTGCACCGGTTGGAGTCTTTGTGTCACCTCCATAACTCAACTTTGGATGCAAGTGACCTACTGTTGAACTGCATGTTTCTCCTGCAACCTTTTCATCTTCTCAATGACCATAAGTTGCTTCAATTGTGCTTGCACAGTCGATGCCTACTACTTTGCCTCCTGGAGTTCTGCCTCTAATCTCCTCAACTCCAGGTATTCTGCAAGTCTCTCATAGGTCTGCGCACTTCGGTCACTGAGTTGCTTGCATTCTGAGGCCAACGCCCTGATTCTTTCTACTGCGTTCCTGGCAGTTTCTTTCCTTTGATCTTGTACTTCTTGCGAAGTGCTCGGCACTACTTGAAGTTCTAGCTCTGCTACTCTTGCTTGGAGCTGCTGAATAGCCTCAGGGAGCTTCCCCACTTATCTCTCGACTATATCTTCTTCTATCTGTGCCAAGCTCGACACAGAGCGAAGTGCTCTAGTTACTGCCTCTCTGACCACTGTCTGCTCTGCAAGAAGTTGGTTGTTCTCTTTTTGGATTTTCTCCTTGTCTTCTTCGAACTTCGCCTGAAGGTCATCTGTCTCTTGTTGCGCAACCTGAAGTTGCTCCAAGGCCTCCTCCTTTTCTTGCCACAAGGCCTCTATGGCCTGCTCCTTTTCCTCCTAGATTCAACAAAGTGGAGTCTCTGTGGCATCTTCTAATCTACATAGTTGGGTGGGCTCATCCCCCAATTCTACATTCTCTGTTGAAGATGGTGCAATGGACACTGCACGGCTCAACTGAATATCTTGTTGGATGTCTTTCAGTTCTTTCTCAATCCTATCATACAATGTTTATTGTTTGGCTTCATGTCGCTTCAAGATGTCCTCCAAAGCATCTTCTATAGTTGTGATGATGAGATCAACATCATCCATGGTGACTACATTCTATGATTGAGGCTTAATTGCTCGGGACTTCTTCCATGCTGAGGGTTTCTACGGAGAACCCTTGCTTTTCTTAGACGTCTCGGCCTCTGTAAGGGGATCCTTCAACGATGTTACTTCTCCCTTATCTTGCTTGTCTTTTTCTCCTTCCTCCTCGTGGTTTACTTTGTCGCCTCCTCCTCCTCCAGGTGAGTCAGATGTAGTTTCCTCGTATGCGTTGTTCTTTTCCTCATTGTCTATGTCCTGCATTTCCTCCTTTTTCTTCTTTCTCTTTGTGCTTCTTGGCCTATCATACTCAGTCTAGGTGACTAAAGGGCTTCTGATGATGTCGGGGTCGAAAAGCTCTGTCTTCTCGACTGGTACAAGGAATTCAACGGGCCATTCCTTGGTTATCTCCTCCATGTCTTCTTCAGTAAATTTGTAATAGGACTACAGCTCCTCTTTGCTTTCGTCCCTCCGCACAGTGATGTAAATGAAGTGTCGATCTGCGTGGAACTTTGCTAGCATCATGTAGGTATGCAAGGTGTTCGGGGTCATTTGAGGGAATGATTCAATGGCGCGCTTAAGTTGTAAGTAATAAGTGTGGAACACCGCATTTGATTTTCATTGCTTCACCATGTCACTTGTATACCATAATGTGGTTAACCTCACAGCCAGTGGTTCTGATGGCTCAACTTCCTGGAATGTCACTCTTTTCGACATCTCCTAAGTGACAAATGCTATTAAGATCAACAACCAACTAAATTGGAACTCGTAGCCTTGGTCATGTGCTTTGCAGCAGTCCTTCTCCAACTCATTGACGAGGTAGCTCGCCCAGTTCATCTGCATCCCTTCGATGCACTTCCCTGCAAGGTCGACTACGAATCTTGTTACTTGCATAGGGCGATTCTTTCTGACGAGCTTGCCCGCTATCAGCTGACAAGTTAGGCGCATTGTGCCATCCTGGATGGAGGCAACCTTGTAGCATCGCTTCCCTTCCTCCACATCGCCATATGCCTTCATCATGTGTTGTGCCAAGGAGCAATCTGACGTCTTCCCTGGGTAGAACTTCTGAGCGTCTAGTCCTTACATGCTTAGTCTAGTGATCAGGTGGATCAACATCGAACCCACAGTGATGCGCCTATCCAACCGGAGATACCTGCTATGGTATCACAACAGGAGGAGTTTAACGCACACGTTAACCTTCTAATGTATGCCAAAGTGGGGGATCTTCATGACGTTCAAGATCGTCGATCTTGCAATCTCCTTGATCCATGACTAGGCAACTGTATTGGGCTTCTTCCCAGTTGTCTTCGTCGGGTAGCGATGCAGTGTGAGCATTGCATAATTCTTTCTGTCGTCGAGGTTGAAATCACTTATCTTTAGAGCTGGGATTAGTCCCAATTGTGGTCCTACTGCGCATATCCCCTTTGGGAGGTACACAGTGATGAGCGTGTACTCGAAATCACGCACGACGTTGTCACGACTAACCACACCAGCCAAGTGCGGGATATAGTCGGGCAAGACCGACGGGATCTACTTTGCATTCTCCAGATCATCGCGATGCTTGCTTCCGGTTCGGGATGGCACAGATCGACGTCCAGTTGAGGGGGATGCTTGCAATCCGCCTGTCGACGATGCATGTATACTTGCGGACATAACTTTCTCAGCCATAAGGTCGATCAAGATCTCTTCTACAGATTTCTTTACTGCGCTAAGGTCGCCTGACATGCACACTCGTAGTCAAAGAACTCGAGTAGGCGAAAAGATACTCAATGTGGTCAACTCAATGGTGAGGTCTAGAAAACACAGCGCGGTGTGTGATCACTTCTCTATTAGCTCGAATATCTCAGTTTGTAAAAGTGGTCCTAGTGCGGCATTCGATGGAATAAATAGACAATCGTTGTTAGGGATTCCTCCAACAGGCAGGAATACCTCAATCCATCTGTTATGGTGCGGTCTCAACGGTCCAATGTTGATCTTTCCGGCAATAAATATGTTTCTAACCTTTCTAGAGCATCATTCTAACAGTCAGGATGCCTCCAACGGTCATATAGCTTTGTCGTGGGGAAGTGTCAGTCTGTGTTGTTCTGCTATTCTGGCGAGGTTCAAGTTATGCAAGCCTGCCTTCTGCAAAGTCATCCCTAGAACTTCCTGCAGTCTTTCTAACTTTGCCTTCTTCTTAGTCAGCTTTCTTGCCTTCTTTCCTGTGATTTGAGTCTTTGGATTCCTCTTTCCATTTGTATTCTTATTTTCTCTTAGCGTAGTAACTTTGCACTGATGAGGGTCTTCCAAAGGGTTCGAATGTAATACCTCTTCGCTTGCTACTTTTGAGGTAGTTGCTCTTCTCTCCTACATGGATAGGGTTTTCAAGCCTTCCTGCGTTCTTGCAACTTTGACAGCTAAGTCTTTGGCCCTCAGTTGCTTCGACTTGTCCTCTTGTTCTTCTATTAAGCGTGTTATTCTCATAGCCATGAAGTCCCTTAATTCTTACTTTTTCTGTTTTGTGGCTGCCTCTTCTTCTTTTCTTCGAATCTGATCTTTCTCAGTCTAGGCCTTTCCTAACAAAAGTGCAAAAGGGGCGTTGTTCTCAACAAATTTAATGACTTCAAGTTCTTCTTCAGTCGATGTTCCATGAGAAATCGTAGGTACGTTAGTAACTCTTCCACACAGGGTTATCATCTTTCCTTTAAACAATCCTATCATTCCCAATGAAGGAATCATAGCTGGCTTTCCCAAAATTTCCCAAGTACTTTCTAGCATAAGATTCACATGTGTTTCCTCATCTAATACATAGTCTATGTCGAAGTCTCCTATTCTTGTTTCTATGCACTAATTTTCTTTTAAGATCTTTGGTAGACTGATGTTTTTGTGATCGTTTAGGGTTTCTTTCAGTTGTAATAACATAGATTCTAATTCATTCTGGTTTTCTAACATATCCCTAGTTTCTTGACCTTCTTCATGGTTTTCTTATATCATGTTCATCTTTTCAACTTTAGCAATCATTCTAGGGAAATCCAAAACCTCATGATCAACGGCTTTACAACAAAGATAAATAGGGCCTACACCAGGGCATTCCTTAGCAAGATGTCTCGGTCTTCTACAGCTATAACACAATGTCAATCCTCTCTTTCTCTTAAACGATCCCCAACCTTTATTGTACTACGCACTAGGATCACAGTGATGGACTTGCAAAAAATTCTTTCTAGGATCTTGAATCCACTTGTTAGTCCAAAAATTCTTTCTATGCATAGGAATAACATATCTTTCACTATCTCTATCAAATCTTCGTTCTTCTAGTTGTGCCCTAGTTTTCAGTCTAGGACAAAATCTATCAAACATACCTAAATTCATACTTCCGAAGCAAAAATTTCCACTTATCTTACCTTTACCATAGCACATTTTTTTAAGATCTTACCTCTTTTCTTTAGATCGGGTTTCTCTTTTAGAACAAAGCTTCACAAGTCAGGTAAAATACTGTGCACTACAGCAACAGATCTACGCATGGAGATTTTTATTTTCTTCAATTCCCAGCAATCATAGTTTTAGGTCCCGACAACGGAACCATTTGTTGGCACAGGGGTAGACCCAGGGTTCAATGCTTTAACAACGCACCAACAAAACCCTAACTATCGACCCTTTCAGCAACACCTACGAAGCAGATGAAGTCTCACCCGAGGTAGAGGCAGGGGGGGTTGCAGGACTCAAGTGTCTACAACCTAGCAGGGACACAGATCTGTGATTACACACTTCAACATAGCACTTAGCCAATAGTATGCATTCAGTTATGATTCTTATTTGCATCGGAGAATAACCCTAATTGTAGATCAGTGCAGTAGTAATCAATATTAAAAACATCTAAGCATTCATCACATAGCATCATAGCAGATCTAGCATTTATTCATATATCAAGCACTAAGCATCAATGGATCTACCTATCATACATCCAGAACAATGCACTAAGAAAATATAAACATAACCATCAGGAACACATAACACAAAGCACAATAACACAGGATATACGTTGTTCACCCCAGTGTGGGGCTACGTCCACCAACTCTTCTTCTTCTTTATTAGTTTCTTCCAATCTTCTTACATGCACCAAGCCACAGATCTAACTCCACAAAGGACAGGATATCTGCGTGCACCTCACCAGATCCTCCTTCTCCGAATTAGATCAAGGCACCAAGCCTTACACCGTTTGCGCACAAAGCACTTACAAAACACTTGCACTTAGCTCTGGAAGTCTTAACTCATTCGTGCACAAAGCCAACTAGCCAAGCACTAAGTCAATCAATGGATAGTAACCCACTAACTCCTAGTAATCCACTAACTCTTTCACTTACATCACCTAGCTACTTATTTATACATTACAAAAAGGGGCCTAAGCATGGGTAAACCCATGAGCTGACATCCCATACTCGTTACATAAACCCTAAAATCCCGCAAAATGGGTGAGATCCCACGATCTTCGCTTCGCCTGGGCACTTCGTCTTTGACCAGCATGTCGAAGTCCCAAAAATGGTCAAACATGACCAGTGTTTCCTCCAAACCTAGTCAAGGGCCAACAAGGATCTTGTCTTGAGAATTATTGTAATAGAGCATTGCTTTGTTGGAGGTTTCCCCTCGAAGAGGTAAGTGAACATTGTTTCCTATCGATAAAGGTATTATTATGGTGTTGTGGTTTTATCTATTGTGTTGTTCCATTGTTATTCTCTGCAATATTTTTGTTTTCGGCTATTATAATAGGTCTAGTACCTTACAAGTGGTATCATAGCACTTTCCTTGGCATAAAATTGTGGGTTAATTTTTTTCAAGGTAGAGACGTATTCCGACGTCTTAAAGCTACAAAGATCTATCGTTCAACACATAAATTTGAAGTTGGGGAAGCATACATGCAGGAACTACAAGTGGTAATTAAGTGCACATTGTTGGCCACCCTTGTAACCCATGTTGGTACCCCTTCGAGTGGTAGCGCATCATATAGCACTTGTATACATATCGACCTAGATATCTTGAAGCCCTTCGTAGATAAATGAATTGGTCGCCTGACTGCTATAGGGCCACCGAGAACAACGCTCAGGAAGATACTCTCTAGTACCTAGGTGGTCAGGAAGTATGGCTAAGGGAACATTCTATCCTCCTTAGTTGGTGCCCTGAGATATTGGGTCAAGTACTATTGTTGGACCCCGCATGTATATCAGAGAGTTACAGCACAAGGCAAACCCTTGTCTATAGAAACCTTGAATACCGTAACCCTTGGGATGGAAATAGAAACATAACAGACAAGATCTGTTGCCATGCAATTGTGCCTCCTACATTCTGGTTGTGAAATTCCTCCACATTTCTTCCTTTTAATCATTTGGTCATTTCGTCACTACAGTATTATTTAGATCGGAGTATAAGTCCACAGGAGTAAAAAAAAAGAGTTTGGATCCTGTCAGCACCATTATTTGATACCTCTCTCATTAGATTCTTCTCTTTGTCAGGATCGCAGTGTTACCTATCATTTCCAACCCTTTTTTTCCATGGACTTGACCCCTTCCTGACACCCTTATTTGACACCTATCTCATTGCATTCCTCTTTTCACTCTAAACACAATCATATATATATCATTTTTCACTCTTTTTTCTGTGGACCCGCTTCCCCTCCTACATACCCCTCATTCACCCATGGCCAACACTCGTAACCAAGAATTCCTTCACCTACAAGATGAATCCAAATAGAACACAACAAACATCAAAAGACTGACCTATGAACTTGCTTCCAACAATACTCGCTTGGAAACCTTAGAGGCCAAAGCTACAGGTGAATTGGCTTCCCTCACCCAATGGTTGAAACAGTCCCATGGCTCACCCTCCCTTGAACAACCTTCCCACTCTGAAGGTGATAACTCTTCCTATAATATGTCCTTTCATTCCAAATCCCTTCCTCATGACCCCCGTCTCCGCTGAGTTGAGGTGAACACATTTGATGGATCAGATCCCACAGATTGGGTTACTCAAATGGAACATCATTTCCCCTTCATGGGATTATTGATGATTTGGCCAAACTTCATTATAGTGTCCTCTATTTGGATCTAGAATGGTGGCAATGGTGGCAATGGTGTAGAAATACATGTCAGGGGTTTGTTGCTTGGACACAATTTGTGGAAGAGCTATATGAACACTTTGACACTGACACCCACTATCTCGATCGTTTGACCAAGTTGAAGCAATCTGGCACAGTGGAAGACTTTATATCTACCTTTGAACATTTGGATTTCAGAACGGAGAGCATGTCTGATACCTTCTTTTAGGAATGTTTTATCAATGGCCTCAAAGATGAAATTCGAGCACAGGTCCTCATGGCTCGCCCTCAAACTTGGTTGAAAGCTACTCAACGTGCTAAGGAAGCCCAATAGATTGTCTCTGCTCAGACATGCAAACCTTCATTTATTCCTCACACTCGACCTACCAACCTTGCCCCTCCTCCCACTCCCCTCAAGATCTAGAAATTAACACGGTTGAAATGGCAGAACACCAAATCAAGGGCCTTTGATATAATTGTGATGATAAATATTTTTTGGGGCACAAGTGTGAGGAACAAAAGTTGTTTATGGACATCTCTGAGGATGTTTCTAAAGAAGAGATCGAGACCCCCCTATGACATAATTACCCGAGCCAACTGATATTACTCCACCCACTAACCCTCCAGCAGTCAAACCGGTCATTTCCTTGAATGCTCTCACTGGCTTCTCTATTCCCCAAACCCTCAATCTCATTGGCTACATTAAGAATCGAAAGGTCATCATCTTAATTGACAGTGGTAGTAGACATAATTTTATTCATCGTCGTATTTCCCAAGAAACCCATCGTTATATCTGTGCAGTCAACAACTTTCAAATCATGATTGCCAATGGAGGTTCCATGAAATGTGAGGGGAATTGTGAAAATGCGCATCTCCAAATTGGGAAGTACAACCTGAAATATCATATGTTTTCTATTGACATGGGTGGATGTGATATTGTGCTCGGTGCGGAATGGTTACGCACTCTTGGTCCCATCCTCATGGATTTTAAGGAATTAACCATGCAATTCCAATAGGACGGACAACAATATAAGTTCCAAGGAATCACTGTAGTTTCACCTGAGATCATCAGTCCCCATCGAATGGAAAAGCTCCTAAAAAAAGGTCATTCCGACATTATTTCCAAACTCCACTCTATCCAAGCAATTGAGACCCCATCGGTGCATCCTGACCTCTAATTTATCATCTCCAAACACCAAGCTATTTTTTGCACCCCCAAGGAACTTCCTCCTCTGCGTGGTGTTCATGATCATTGCATTCCTCTCATCCCCGACAATCTTCCTCCCAATGTTCTCCCTTATCATCATCCCTATGTCCAAAAGAATGAAGTTGAGAAAATTCTTCAAGAATTGCTAGTCGTGGGTGTTATCCGCCCTAGTACCAGCCCTTATTATTCTCATGTGGTCATGGTACTCAAGAAAGAAGGTCCTTGGTGCATGTGTCCAAACTTTCGTGCCCTCGATAAACTCACCATTAAAAACAAATTTCCCATTCCTATCATTAATGATCTCTTGGTGAATTAAGTGGTGCTCGGTACTTTACTAAACTTGATCTTCGTTCTGGCTACCACCAGATACATATGCAAGAGGAAGACATTCCTAAGACTGCTTTTCAAACTCATGAGGGTCACTATGAGTTCTTGGTCACACCCTTTGGCATGTGTAATGCTCCCTCCACTTTCCAAAGTCTCATGAACCATCTTTTTCCTCCTTTTCTTTGTCATTTTGTCCTAGTTTTATTTGATGATATTCTCATCTATAGTCAAACCTGGACAAAACATCTTTCCCATGTGGATCAAGTTCTCAGTCTACTCTCTCAGCACCATTTTTTCTCAAGAAATCTAAATGTGCCTTTCAAGCTTCAGAAGTGGATAACTTGGGTCATATTGTCGGCAAGGATGGTGTAAGGGTGAAGCTATGCAGGATTGGTCACACCCCAAAAATCTCAAAAGCCCACATGGTTTTCTAGGTTTAACATGATATTATCGCAAGTTTTTTAGGAATTATGAAAAAATTGCAGTGCCTCTTACTCCTTAAAAAGAATGATTTCACTTGGAATCCAACAACTGATCAATCATTCCAAGCATTGAAAGAAGCCATGTGCACAAATCNGGTTTAACATGATATTATCGCAAGTTTTTTAGGAATTATGAAAAAATTGCAGTGCCTCTTACTCCTTAAAAAGAATGATTTCACTTGGAATCCAACAACTGATCAATCATTCCAAGCATTGAAAGAAGCCATGTGCACAAATCATGTCCTAGCCCTTCCTGAATTCACAAATACTTTTGTCTTGGAATGTGATGCCTCCAGGAAAAAAATTGGAGCAATACTCATGCAAGAGGGCAGGCCTTTAGCCTTCACTAGAAAACAACTCTCGGAGCGACATCTCGACCAATCAATCTATGAAAATGAAATGTTGGCTATTATGCATGTTGTGGATGTCTGGTGTCCTTATCTTTGGGGCAACGATTCCAAATTAAAACATACCATCAGAGCCTCGAGTATTTCCTAGAACAAAGGATTTCATCTCAGGAGCAACAAAAATGGGTTACCAAGCTATTTGGTTGTGACTATGAGATCATTTATAAGAAGGGAAAAGAAAATGTAGTTGTTGACACTCTATCTCGAAAGTATGAAGAATAAGGATCCCTTTTTTCCCTCTCCTTCATAGTACCATAATGGCTCCAAGTTGTTCACCAGGAATGGCTTCAAGACCCCAAAACTTCTCGACTAATCCAACAATTGCAAGACAATTCTCTAGTTTCTTCAACGTACTCTTGGCACAATGAAGAGATCTACTACCAAGGTCGTATGTATTTAAGCCATTAGTCGCAACTTAAATCCATGGTGCTTTACGAGCTTCATGCTTCACCAACAATGAGTCATTCTGGGTTTACCAAAACCTATGAACAAGTTAAACATTCTTTTTTCTGGGATGGTATGAAATAGGGAATCCGCACCTTTATGGATGAATGTGATGTCTATCAACGCAACAAGGGAGAAATTGTCAAAGCTCTGGGCACAATACAACCGCCTCCAATTCCACTAGCTATTTGGAAGGACATTTCTATGGATTTCATTGTGGGCTTACCTATATTAGGAAATAAGTCAGTGATCATGGTGGTAGTTGATTGTCTTTCCAAATATGTTCATTTTTTTGCTCTTCAACATCCATTCACAACATCCACATTGGCTCATATTTTCATGGATCATATTTTCAAACTTCATGGCATGCCTCATTCTATTGTATCTGACAGAGATCCCACATTCACCAGCAATTTTTGGCAAGAACTATTCAGGCTCCAAGGCACACAATCACATCTCAATGTTGCTTATCACCCCCAGACTGATGGCCAAACCAAAGCTATCAACAAGTGTTTGGAAACATATTTGAGGTGTTTTTCATCTAATCGAAAAAATCAGTGGGCTTGGTAGCTACCCTTAGCTGAATGGTGGTATAACACATCTTACCATACTGTTACTCACATGACCCCTTTTGAAGCAATCTATGGACAAAAGCACCCGTCAGTTCTTTCCTACATGGAAGGGGTCTCAAAGGTTCAAGAGGTTGACAAAACTTTACGGTTCGTGCATCCATTCTCCGTGCTCTCAAAGAAAATTTGGTCATGGCTCAGAATCATATGAAACAACAAGAATATTAAGGACGTTCAAAATGACACTTTGTTGAAGGGGACCAGGTGTTTCTTCGTCTATAGCCTTACAAGAAAACTTCACTCAAAGTTGAACATTGTCATAAGCTTGCTCCCAAATTGTATGGTCCTTATACAATTCTCAAGCACGTGGGATAGGTGGCCTATCAATTAACTATGCCCAATCATTTTAAGATCCATCCTATTTTTCATGTCTCATGCTTAAATAAGGTGATTGGAACTGGGTGCCAAACTCAAACCACTCTTCCTGAGTTGGATGTTGAAGGTTCCATCTGGTTGCAGCCACAGGCAGTCTTGGACCAACGTGAGCGTCATCTCCATCGGCGCACCATCAAGGAAGTGTTAGTGCAGTGAAAAGATACAACTCCAAAAGATGCCACCTGAGAGCCTGCCACTATTCTCCAAGAATTTCCTCATTTCAAGCCTTGATGACAAGGTTGTTCTTCAAGGGGGGGGGCATGTTAGGGACCTAACCTCTCATGTAGGTAGAATAGTAAATTTTTCCATGTAATAAAGGTCGATACTAGTTAATAAGGCATATTTAATAAATATGAACAAGTCAAAGTAAGAAGACCTAATAGAAGCTTTCACTTCTAGAAATATCTTCCTCTAGAATGTTATTTATAAGATAAAATTAGTATAAATAAGAGTAGAATGTATGAGAGGAGCTTGTCTTGAGAATTATTGTAATATAGAGCTACTCTGCTAGAGTTTTCCCCCTCGAAGAGACAAGTGGACATTGTTTCCTATCAATAAAGGTATTATTTTGGTGTTGTGGTTTCATCTATTGTGTTGTTTCGTTGTTATTCTCTGCAATATTTATGTTTTTAGCTATTATAATAGATTTGGTACCTTACAGAATCATAGGCTAACTAGGACCTCTAGAATAATTCTATGAAGCAACTAGTTGGTAATGTTTGGGTTATCTTCAATTGAACAATCTTTAAAGTCTAGACAATGATGTGGTGAGTCCAATGAAGTAGTAAAAATTCAAAGATATAAGAGATAATCCACCATAAAACTTCATAAATAAACCATTAACACCAAATATATCCAAACATTCACCACGAACAACGCCAATAATACAGAGGGAATAACCCTTAAGGTAGGGTAACACAATCAAATACTCCTTATGGAAGGAATAACTCTGCAATCCGTGTTTGCTACAAGACAATACAATCCAACACACATTCAATACAATGATACTCATGTATCTATACTTTCTCATGAGTATTCCTAGGGATCTTATGCCAACTAGCCCTTATTATTATATCATTTCCTTTTAATTACGTAGTGTTCCTATTCCATTATTATGGCCACATTACCTCCATTATTCCCTTGGGTACCTCCCTCGGTACCCCATATTATCCTCTCTAGGTACATTACATTCCATCCCCTTTGACATGTTTCATCCTCAAAACATGGGAAGAATCCATATAATATCACCCTGTAATCAATGTAGTCAATTGGTACCATGCACAAGCATCCATCCATCCCAATGAAATGTGGACATGGGGTCCAACTATGGCCTTTCCTTGTTCTTGATTTTGGTTTCTTCTTGGGATCCATTTCTTTGTCATGCTACTCTTATATCTCCATGCATTGGTTGTGGTCCTCCATATCGGTTGCCTCTCTGGTTCCATTTTGATCCATAGTAAGTTGTTGACGCTCATCCCCTTTCCTTGATAGTTGTTGTTTCTCCATGTGGTGTGGCTGGCAATATACAACAACCTTAAATATTGATTATTCTTTCTTTGACTCCTCAATATTTGGTTCCTTAACTTCTTCTTCCTCCTTTTTATATCCTTTGTGATGTTTTTCTTTAAGTGCTTCTAGAGGCTCTTCTTCAACTTCAGCCTCTTTGTTTGATGTATCATTAAGTACTACAATTAGTTACCYTGCAAGGACTTCTTCATGTAATTCCTTGGGCCCTTCCCATTTAATAAGAGAAATATCTTGCAATGTAATTTTCTTTTTCTTGTACCATAGCTTCAAAAACTTCTTTTGCACATTAATATTAATTGTACCAATTGAGTGCATCCAAGGATATCCCTAAATAACATCCACATCATTCACATTGATAGCATAAAAATCTGAATGCAACACATATTCATCCATGGTAATCTTCAAATATTTAAACATTTGAACATTTTCACCTTCAACCTGTGTGCTTTGAATATTCTTTGTGGAAATATGGAATCTTTTATCCAAGTTAACATTGATGAAATTATGTTTTCAACTAGGGTTAATAGAAATAATGACCTTCTATTGTTGAATACATCCATGAACTTATAATAAGAAGTTGTAACATTTAAACAAATCCTTAGTGCTCTTCTTATCTTTCTTCACAATATGAGACCACTTGTCTAAAAATAATTTTCCATATGCTTCATTGAAAAGTGTCATCATCTTGTCAAATTCAAATGACTGGCACCATATGAAAGCATCTTCTTTGAGACCATAGTGTAGACAAGATTTCCACTTCTCTTTCCATATTGACTTCATTTTGTTTATGTATTCTTCAATACTAAGACAATCATATTTTCCTCTAAAATTCATCTTGCTTCAAAACCTCAAAAATAGAACTAGGGTTTCAAAGAGAATCACTTACTTTGCAATGGAGCTCCTTTATGTAGTTAGGATTTGAGGTCGAAAAGGTAAAATATCATAACTTCGATTATACTTCTTTAATTGGCTATTATGACCCCAATCATGAAATGCCACAATTTTGTATGGCTTTTATGGCAATAGTTTGACTTTAATCTATGCATTATGTTAAAAGATATCCAATTTGTGAAATTCACAGTCATCACAAAAAAAAACCCAAAAAAAAGGTTGATTTTGAATCAATGATATCTCCACTTCCTAGACTCCATTTTGGACGATTTTTTTTTATTGTGTATTTTTTCAAGTGGAATTCATATATCGGCTTCGATTCTCCAAATTATACTAATAAAGTTTTAGAAATTGATCTAAATGTTGTCGTCCTCTTTTTTCCTCCAAAAATCAACAAAAAGAAGAAAAAAAATCACCCACTTTGTGCCCAAGAAATAGCTCTAATACCACTTGTAGTGAAACTTCAAATATATAAGAGAGAAGTCACCATAAAACTTTAGAAATAAACCTTAATCTGAGGTAAAAGAAAATGAATGACTACCTACTTTAGAGACCAAACCACCACCTCTTGCATAATCTGGAATTTAATCTTTAGACTTTGGAAGGATAAACTTCCACCCCTTTGCATTTTGAGTCTCCACCCTTTGAGTACTTGGGTCTCTGGATTGGCCTCTAATCTTGAATGTTTCCCCCATTTCCTTATGGAAAAAAACTTTATTTTGGAACATTCCTTTCTTCTTGTCTTTTTTTTTAAGTAGTATTCTATCAATAAAGGATCCCTCCTCCAATTTCCCAGGATTTCCTTGCTTCCCTCCCTTATGACTGAAGACAATCATTATTTCTTATTCTAAATTAAATCCCTCGATGTTTTGAAAAGGACTTTCTTTTCCTTCACACAGTTTAATTGGTCAAAGATTTTATCAACTACATCTCGAGAAGAATTGTCATCGACTCCCTCTATAACTACTTTCTCCTTTCCTTTTTTCATTGGTGGACCATTCATTTTTTCAACACTCCTTTTCTCACATACCCTGGATTTAGATCCCCATCATCAACATCCTTTTTAGGGCATGTTCTTTTGAAGTGATCATAATCCTTGCATATGGTGCACCTAAGTGTTATTTGAACATAATATTTCTATTTTTGATAATTCCATCTCCTAATTTTCATGTCCATGGCATCAGGGAGGCCATCACTCTGGTTGAACTCCACAAAAATCTTAGCTACATATTTCATTTCACAATTTAAGGTTTTTTCATCTATATCAAGTAATATGCCCATATGATTGCTTATAACCCTCAAGCACCTTCCTTTCCATTGTATTAAAGGAAGATAAGGGAGCTTGACCCAAATGGGAAGTACTTGAAATACTTCATTCAATGAATCAAAATAGAGGTGTTACTTCTTTGGAATCAGGATAACATTGTCCCAATACCAATGGCATTTTCCTATTACGTCCCTATCCCTAAAATTTTTAAATTTGAAAGGGATCTACTCCTTGGTCCAAATGTTAAAGATTAAGGCATACCCTAATTATTGCTTCAAACCTTATTTACCCATATAGAGGATTTTGTTTGCAATGTTCTTCCATGAAATTTCCCAACAAGGTTTGTCCCTGAGTAAATCCTTATTTTTCTAATCACTACATCCTCTCCAAGGACCAACTTCTTTTCCCCTTTTAGAAGTTCAACACAACCTTTTTTCTTCCGTTTTGGTCTTAATCTCCCTTTAGTGAGTGGACTCTTCTTAGGATCCCCCTCCCCATCAACAAACCTCCATCTACTAGTATGTTAATAAAAAACAATTGAAATCCCAATTCTCAAGAGCTACTAAATTTAGGGTTTCCAAAGGACCCACTACAAGTTCCTTCTACACCATTTCTTTGGTCCTTAGTATCCTATGCACAAAGTTGGTCACTTTTGAATCCATAGTCTAAGGCTTTCTGGGTTGGAAAATTCTTGTCATTGAAATTTATCCCACCTCTAAAGACTTCCATATCAAAATGTGACCAATTGAAGTGAGAGTCTTACATGATGTAAGGACTGAATCTAGGAACAAACTTTCATCCTTGCAATTTATTCATTTTTTTATCAATAAGAAGTTTCTTTATATATTTTAGAGGGGTAAAATACATGAAATTACAAAATGCTCGAGTACACAAGGCATGTAGGTGTTCTCAGAACTCACCATTATATGAATATATGGAAGTATTCCATTGCCCTAGCTATAAACTTTACAATAATTGAGTGAGAAATATTGAACTAGAAATATCATGAAAGAAGTATAACACTCTTGAAAATCACCTAATATATAGACCTGTTGACCAAAATTTGGTCATATATATTTTTCTTCTCTTGGATTCATAAAATCCTTGATATCAAAAGAAGACATTTTTTTTAATTTTATAAGCTCATTCTACAGCCCTCAATCTCAGTTTCGCCACGCATTTTTTGGATCAGAAATATGTTTTTGTATGCCTAAGTTACTCAAGATCTTGTCTAGAGGTCCGATTTTGAAGAATATTTCTAAGTATCATGTTCTCCTCTCCTCTCTTATATTACAATTATACCATACTTAGATTTTATTTCAATTTATTTTCCTCACACCCCTCCTCTCTTCTTTCATTCTCAACACTTAAAATTTTCACTCAACGTCTCTCTCTCCATCCTTTACCTCACTCTTCTCCCATACGCTCCAATAGTCTCCACACTTAATCTTTTTTGGGGACTCTTCCCTCATTTCCTCATCGGGTTCGCAGGTTGGCAGACTCATACATTCCCTCAACTTTTCACACTCCCTCACCCACCAACTCGTTGTATACATATTACAGTCTCTACCTTCGACACCTACATTTCTCCCCTTACCCCCCTTATCATTCAAAACTTTAACACTTGGAATATTTTATGAGTTTGTCGGGTTCGCGGGTTCGCGGACTCACGGACTTATTTACTTCACCCTATCACCTCCATGAACCCTCCATGCTCCTAGACTTGACCTTCCCACCTACATCACCCCACGTCACCCTTATCCCTCTGCCACCTACAAATTACCCCCGCCCCCTCTCATCTCCTTACCCTCTCCCATACTTAAACATTTTTTAAAAGCAATATAGCTCGCAGGCAGGAAGACACCAATCATCCCTCACTCCCTTACTCACCTCACTCCCCTGTTGATGTTTTGGTAGCTGTGGGAGGACCTTTCCCTCCTAGATTACCTTTCTTATATGCAGAGAAGATTTTGGAAGCAAGAGATCCATTGGACAGATGTTGAAATACCCTATAAGAGAAGTTGGCCCAGAAGAATAAATTATAATGAAAAAACACCTTCCCAGAAGAGAAGTCAGCCCAGCTAGAAGGACATGAAGACTATAAATAAGGAGGTTCCTTAGCTCATTTGTTCACTCACTCACACTCTCCCATCTACACAGAAGCAAGGCACAAGTTTGGAGGAGGTGACGTAGTAGTTGCAGCTGCACAGTTTATTATTGCTCAGTCTTTTGGTATCTCTCTCTTGTGAGCTACTCCTTGAGGAGGTGCACTACATTTGTATGGTGTTGTTGTAGCTGGGGTGGTATTTCTGGTTAAGCTAGCACTTGTGCTAGGGTTTATTTGATTGGATTTGCTTTGTGAATGGAATCTATCTAAGAAAGGTTGTTGGGTTTTTCCCCCATTTGAGGTTTTCCTAGGATACATCTCTTGTGTTATTTTATGTCTCTTGTTTATGTTGCTATTGCTCGGTACATGATATATATATATATGTTAATGGAAACGAAGTAAAATAACACTAGTAACACTAATGCTTTGTAAATAAGGAAAATCCAACATGGTATCAGAGTCGGTTACCTTCAGAATATTTTAACCACTGGAAGGAAGATCGGTACAACAACACCTTGTGGATCCAATGCTTTGTCAACCTCCTTGGGCACTATCCCAAGTACGTTGGGAATAACTCCTTCACAAATCAGTGAGCCCTAACCTAGCGCACCCTCTTAAACCCTCAGCCTGCAGTTTGGTGAAGTCTGAAAAATCGAGGTTTTCAGTGTTAGGGTTTCTACCAGTGAAAATGTCAACCAGTATGAGAGTTGAGGATAGATTGGATGGAGCAGATAACTTCAGATCCTGGAAGCACAAAGTTCTCCTCATTCTAGAAGAAAATTATCTATTAGATCACATAATGAAAGAATTCCAGAACTTGAAGATGAAGAAGCAAAAGCGAAGTTCAAGAAGAATAAGGTCAAGGACAAGAGGATATTGACAGATTCAATCAAAGACCACCTGATACCCAATGTATCAGAACTAAAGACACCGAAGGAGATGTTTGATGCCCTAACCAAACTTTATGAAAGTAAGAATACCAGTCGAAAGCTTACTTTAAGGCATCGACTCAAAAACGTGACAATGAACAAGTCGGAAACAATGGTCAACTATTTTATGAAGATCTCTCAGATCAAGGATCAGTTAGCAATTATTGGAGACCCAGTAGAAGACTCTGAACTAGTGACCACCACACTTAATGGATTCCATCCCTCATGGGACCCATTTGTCCAAGGAATTTGTGCAAGAATGATATTTCCCAAGTTTGACAACTTATGGTCAGATTGCACTCAATAGGAATCCAGGATGATATCCAAGACACAAAAGACTAATGAGGATGAAAATCAAGCACTTGTTACCCAAGTGAGGAAGAGAAAGAAGAGGGAAGAAGGCAACCCGAAGAAGTCTAAGATACCTCATTACAAGAAGGATGCATCAAAGATTAGATGCTACAGTTTCCAGAAGTTGGGACATTATGCCTTTCAATGCCCAGATAGAAATGAAAACGAAAAGAAGAAACTCCATGCACATGCAATAGATGTAGAAGAACACTCAAAGGCATCAAAGGATGAAGAATTTGTATTTTATACAATGGTGTTTCCATGCATATGAATGATAGAAGGAAACTAAAGCAGGACAACAACGCTAGACTCCAGGTTTGTATATTAGGTTTGATATTTTATATTGTTGTTGCTTAAGTAAGTATTGTACCTAGGATAACAGTCTTTACATCTTTATTATTTGTTATTGCTATCAAATGTTTAGGTACACCCGAATATTGTCGGTATGATTATCATTAAGAAAATGTTCATTATTAATGATATCCTTGTCTGCAAGATGAAATTGATCTCCTATGGGAGATGTTCTTGATTACTAACCATTCCATGGAGGTTACCATGGAAATGTTGTTCTTACCTCTTGTTTTGGGCAAGTCACGGAAGATAGCTACAAGAAGGATCTATGTTGACGGTTGCAGGAGGCAATGATTTAGATAGTATCTAGTCGAGACATAGAACTGTGTACATGAACTTACACACCCATGTGAAGAAGAAGACAAAGAAGAGTATCTCTTATGGAGATTGACTATGAGGAGCAGAAGTCTCCAAAGATGACCGTATAGTTAATTTGACCACTCTTCAAATCATCATGAAGAGTCAGTAGTGCCAGAAGGGACCTACCTAGAAACGATGCAGTAAAATTAACATGTTTTCATGATACCTTGCATAATGCAAAGGAGATACAGATGCATGGCATTGATAATCCATACTATGAAAAGAAGAAGATGACTCCACCAGTGGTGAGGTAGGCGGCCCCACCAAGTACCAACTCAGAAGGAGGTAGATTTTAGAGGGAGTCAAGCTTCAGAGGGAGCATACAAATTCAGAGTGAGCATGATCTTAGGGAGAGTTAGTGGCTTAGAGACTTTCATTCAGAAAGTATTCCTTCTCAGTTTCAGATAGGAGAGAGAGATGTCTTCCAGGACTGACTGACAAGTGCCATGAGTTGAGGAGGCTAGATCAAAGCTTTAGAGGCTTTTAAGAGATGTGAGATCTCCTGGGAGGATTCCCCTGTATCGATAGAACTTAATGTAGTGACAGAGGAGGTAGCCAGTCAAAAGGACTGGGATATAGATTTTTCCTCAGTTCCAGAAACCACACATGTTTTCCAGCTGTGTTGCGTTGATGAGAAACATCATTGATTGAGATCCTTCCACCATTGAAGAAGTTGTTGAGAATCGGGAATGGAAGGATGCCATGATGGAGGAGTATCTGTCCATCATGAAGAATGATGTGTAAGGGGTGGTTCCGAGACCAGAAGGGAAGTAAATGGTGACTTCTAAGTGGATCTACAAGATCAAGCATGTTGTAGATGGAAGCATAGAGATGTACAAAGCTTGATTTGTGGCCTGAGGATTCTCCCAACAAAAGGGATAATATTATGATGAGACACTTGCTTCGGTAGCCAGAAGAAGTGTACACAGAACAACCACAAGATACATGAGAAGGAGTCTCATGTTTGCAGATTAAAGAAGGCTTTGTACGGGCCTAAGCAGGCACCCAGGGCATGATATACTAGATCATACAGTTATTTGATGGTTTCACATTGATCCTACATGTGGATGACCTCTTTCTGAAAGGAGATGAGAATCTCGTAGTTGGGTGCAAGAGGGAGCTCGCTTCAAAGTTCGAGATGAAGGATCTAGGTTTGATGCATTACTTCTTCGGATTGGAAGTGTGGCAGAGATCATATGATATTTTCCTTAGCCAAGGAAAATATATTGTTGAGATTCTACAGAGATTCAAGATGATGGATTGCAAGTCCATGACCACACCCATGATGATAAATCTGAAGCTCTTGAGTGACAAATATTCAGATTTGGTGGATCTCACAATGTACATACAATTGATTGGATCCTTGATGTACTTGGTTAATGTTAGAATATATTGGATGTGCTCATTTTACCATTGACAATATCACTATTTTTACCCAACCATAGGCCGAATCCACCCTCCGAGCACCTTAACCTTGACAAAGAATCACTCTGGAAGAAAACCCTAGGTTAGATAGCCAACCAAAGGGTATCACACCTTTTCCCAAGGATAGCGCACCAACAAGAGCTGATTAGATAGTCCAAACCCTAACCAAGAGATAGTCCAAGCCAAACGTGATCTGCTAGCTGTAGCAGCTGCAATGGTAGCTCTCCTCCAAACCTGCGCACAAAACTGGGCACTCTAGTGTGCACAAGTGTTGCTTTGCAATTATGAGACTGCCTAGACTAACTTCTCATTCTGGGTATCTGTCTATTCAGTATATATATTATTTCTTCTGGCCGACTTCTTCTCTTGGAGGCTAATAACCTAATACAAGTTATCTTCTCGAGCCAACAAGTTTTCTAGGGTTATTAGCCAACTCGTTAGGGTTTCTTCTTACTTCCCGAAATATCCTATTCTCATCACGTTTACATGTGGAGGTAAATACCTCCCACAACTACCATAATATCAACACTCACTCCTAGCTAGGGAGGTATTACAGGTAATGGTCTTTAGCACAAACATAACATTCACCCGGTAGCATCAATATAGTTGTATAGACTGTCTCATGACTATGTCATGAGAACTATCAATGTCATCAACTGCATCATCTCTCGGAACCATACTCTATCTGAGTAATCAGACATGATACTCACTCCACAGAGTGGTACAAGAGCCATTCTTCTAATCTAGAAGAGCAAATGTTCTGAACCATTCTCTGTCTGGGAAATCTTTGTTCATCATTCATCTGGCTGATAATTATTTCAACACTGCTAATAGTCTTCAAGGCAATCAGAACAATATCATTCAATAGAACACAATTGTGTCTATCCATAATAGTACACAACTACCATCCAGTGGTACACTACCACACCAAGTACCACACAGATACTTGATCAAATAGTGGAACACATCCACCACAGTAGTATACATCTACTGTCTAGAGACATATGGTCTTCATAACAATCATCTGTTATCAACCTGCACAGAAACAATGTTATGATATAAATTGAATCATTTGGGCCATTCTTCCACCCACATCTATGAGATCTTGGAAGAGCATCTGCCCTCAGAAGGTAAAACATCAATGATGAGCAATCTGGACTATTCTTCTCAAGCAAAGAAGAATAATTATCCTGATTTCTGAGCCTAGACCATTCCCCACCCTAGGCCATTCCTCTGACACTAAACAAAGTGTAACCTGGAGAGACTGAGTCTGCCCTAAGGAATGTTTGTCCCTGATTGTTGAACCTGGACCATTCCCCACCCTGGGCCATTCCTCTGGAACTAAACAAAGTGCAACCTGGAGAGAATGAATATGCCCTAAAGAATGATTGTCCGGACCATTTCCCATGTTAACCACAAGAGGAAATGTTTGTCCTGCACCAACCTCCAAAACAGACCATTCCTCATGTTAACCACAATGAGAAATCATTGTTCGGCGAGGCGAGCTAGTCTTCTTGAGTAACCCTCAAGAAGAGAGTCTTCCCTAGACCACTCCCCATGTTAACCACAATGGGAAGTCATTGTCTATGGTAAATTAGCAATCTAGACCATTTCTGAACTGGAAAATGTCTGTCCATCAGAAATCTCAATCCACTTTCTGAACTGGAAAGAATCTACTCATCCTGGACCATTTTTCGAACTAAAAAATGACTGTCCATCAATGAATAATACATCAATGCTCCCTCCCAACCTGGGAGTCATCTCTTTCTTTTTCAATAAGGAAGTCGTTTCCACGAGCTCCAGCTTGAGTAAGCAAACTCTTTCATCTTGAACATAAGCTTTATCAAAATGTCTGCTCATCTGCTCATCTATGGAAATATGTATTGGATAACCACTTTCTCCCTTATGGACTTCATCACGAATAATGTAATGCTTGATTTCAAATGTACTTTGGTCTAGGACACTGGTCTTCTTTGAAGGATTCATGTAGCTCTGATCAATAAAGTATATCGTTGTTGGAAAAACTGGAACATATCCATGTGGCACTTCTTTTGTCATCATGAGATCTGATCTTTTGAGTAATCATCTTGATACAATATCTTTGTTATAGAAAATCTTCACCACGCTTCTACTGTGCACTGGAGGTTCTCCACCAAGTTATCTTCTTCTATCTGCATACAAGGGTCTCTTTCTGTATGCCTCAAAGTCTTGAGGTTGCTCTTCATATTCTCTTTGTTTAATTGCTCTGGAGAACATTCTTTGCATTCATCTGATGTAGAACTCCGACCCATGGATGATATAAAGACTCATGTAGAGGTATGTCTGGTTTACTGGAACAAGTAATTGTCATAGTCTTCTCCCTCCATTTGGGAGAAATTTAGTTCTGGATCTTGCAATGCTTGCATATATACATTGTTCTTCATCACAACTTTCAGTTCCTCTGCTTGATTTCTTTTAGTGAGTTCATATCAGGCTAATAATCTTGTGATTGTTAATGACTGGTTGTTTTGGCTTCTCTTTCTTTCTTGGAATCTTCATGTTCTTCCTAATGTTTTTCTTTAGCTCTTGGTTCCATGGAGTTTCTTATAGATTTCATGCCCTAAATATTTCATTTCTTTCTTTCATCATAGGATCATGGATGCGGATGGACAACCAAGGATACTTTAATGCTTTTCTTCAAAGAAGTATTCTTCTGCAGTTGAACTGAACACGTATTGTCTTTCATGGCTTCTACCATGGATATATACTTCATCATCTTCAATGGATCATAGGATGAGCTCCCTCCTAATCCTTGCTTCATGTATGAGTGCATATAACCGGCTCCCTCCGTCTAACAGAGTCCACGCTTCCGTCTGTATCCTTATTGTCTTCTGAAATATATAATCGACTCCCTCTGTCTAACAGAGTTCACACTTCCATCTTATTGTCTTCTGCAAAACGTCATAAGTCTTTCTCCAATTTTATCTTGATTGTTGACTTCTTTCTGTCTTTGCTTCTTCCAAGTCTCTTCATGATTGATTCTGATTTTGGCTTATCTTGTAATAGCTTCCACGTGATTTGTTTGATGTATTTCATCCTTTCATGTGTATTATCTGACTTGTATAATCATAGCAATCCTTATCTTGTTGTTCTTCCATAAGTAT
>SNQJ01S0031882.1:130418-161991 GCA_010110895.2 Picea sitchensis | reverse complement strand
TATAATTACGCTATTACTGATTCACCCCCCCTCTCAGTAATCCAACAACATAAGATTCTAAGTTTGAGTCAAATGTGTGACAAAGGTCATAAAGTTACTTTCGATTCACAAAAGTGTGAGATAAGAAAATAAGGTTCAAGAAAATTGATTGCTACAACTACGAGAAATTCAAGCAACATATATGTGTTAAGTGAAATTGGAAATGAAAAGTGTTGTCTAGGAAAGGAAGATGAAAGTTGGCTATGGCACAAAAGAATGGGTCACATACATTTTGATAACCTTGTCAAAGTTAGAAAAAGAGAAGAAGTTAGAGAAATGGCCCAGATCACGAAACCAACCAACACTTTATGCAAGCATTGTCAACAAGGAAAACAAACAAAGACCATGTTCAAATCAAAGGAATATTCAACGATAAGACCTCTGAAAATTGTGCATACTGATCTAGTTGGACCAACTACAACAAAGGGTTTAAAAGGTGAGAAATAATTTATGTTATTAGTTGATGATTATACAAGTATGACTGCAGTTTGTTTTCTCAAGAATAAGTCAGAAGCTTTTGAAAACTTCAAGATCTACAAGGAAATGGTTGAAAATGAAATGGATTCAAAAATCAAATGTTTGAGATCTGATAATGGAGGAGAGTTCACTTTAAAGGAATTTATGGACTACTACAACAATCATGGAATAAAAAGACAATTCTTTGTTTCTAGGAAACCTCAACAAAATGGAGTTGTTGAAAGAAAGAACAAGACAATACAGGAAATGGCTCGAACAATGATAATGTATTCCAAATTGACAAATATTTTTTAGACACAGGCAGTGCATACAACAGTTCATATTCAAAACAGAGTAATGGTCAGGAACAACACTGACAAAACTCCCTACGATCTATGGAAAGGAAGACCAAAAAATGTGAAGCACTTCAGAGTTTTTGGAAGAAAATGCTACATTAAAAGAGAAGATGGCAGAATGGGAAAGCTTGACTCTCGTGTGGAAAAATGAATACTTGTTGATTACTCGAGTAGAAGGAAAGCATACAAGTGTTACAACTTGAGATTGAACAAATTTGTGGAAAAAATCAACGTAACAATTGATCAAACAGGTAGACAAGAATTAAAGGAAGAAGAAAATGAATCAATGGAACAACTTTACAAAGAATAAGCAGAAAATGAAAAAGAAGCAGAAGGGGAATATGAAGAGGATCCGACAGAATCAGAAGAAGAAGTTCAACAAGTTCCTCCAAAGACACCTAGCATACGAGTACAAAAGAATCATCCTTCAGATCAGATTATCGGAAACAAAGACGCAGGAGTTGAGACTAGAAAAAGACTCTGTTCACTAGAACAAATACACTAGCACTCTCATCCATGATTGAACAAACCTGTTTTGAAGAGGCCATCAAGGATGAGTTTTGGAATAAGGCCATGGATGAAGAATTGGATCAAATAGAGAAAAATGACACTTGGGAATTGGTTCCAAGACCAAATGATAAGAATGTGATCGACACAAAGTGGGTATACATGAATAAATTGAATGAATATGGATAGGTTACAAGGAACAAAGCTAGATTGGTATGTAGAGGATATGCATAGGTTGAAGGAATCGACTTTGAAGAGACATTTTCCCCAGTTTCCATAATGGAAGCAATCCGATTGCTTTTAGCTTGTTCATGCTCTAAAAATATTAAAGTGTACCAGATGGACGTAAAATTAAATTTTCTGAATGGGGAACTTGAAGAAGAATTCTACATTGAACAACCAGAAGGATTTCAGTTGTTAGAGAAAGCAGATTATATGTGTAAATTAAACAAGGCCTTGCATGTTCTAAAACAGGCTCCTAGAGCATGGTACTCTAGATTGGATAAATATCTAGAGCATGAAGGGTTCATCAAAGGAATTTCAGAAAAAAAACATCTACCTCAAGGTAAGTCAAGGTAATATTTTATTAATTGAAGTTTATGTTGATGATATTATTTTTGGTAGTGACAATGACAGGTTAAGCCAGAAATTTGCAAAGGATATGCAAAATGAATTTGAAATGTCATTACTTGGAGAACTATCCTTCTTTCTGGGACTTCAGATACGTCAAAACAACCAAGGAATTTTTATTTCTCAAACCAAGTATATCAGAGAAATGCTAAATAGGTTCAAAATGGAAGATTTCAAACCAATTATCACTCCCATGCAAACCAGTTGTAAGTTGAGAAAAGATGATGATTCAAAGTCTACATATCAGAGGCAATAAGGTCAATTATTAGTAGCCTACTATCTGTAACAACATCCAGACCAGATGTAATGCAGGCAGTTGGACAGGTGGCATGATTTGAAGCAGCACCAAAAGAATCACATGTACTAGAAATGAAGAGTATTTTCAGATATCTCAAAAGAACAAAAGAGTTTGGATTATGGTATCCAAAAGAAAAGGATCTATCACTTATTGCCTACACAGATGCTGATTGGGCAGGTTGTATTGATGACCGACGAAGAACCAGTGGAACAACATTCTACTTGGGTGAGTGTTTAATATCATGGATACGCAAGAAACAATCATCAATATCTTTATCTACAGTCGAGGCAGAGTATATTGCAGCAACAACATGTTGTACACAGGTTCTTTGGATGAAACAAACTCTAACAGATATACAGGTTGAGTACGATGAGCCCATTCCAATATATTGTGATAATACAAGCGTCATCAGTATCTCAAAGAACCCGGTGATGCACTCCAAGATGAAGCACATTCCAATCAAGTATCACTTTCTACGGGAATAGGTTGTAGAAAAGAACATCAGATTTGAGTATGTGGGCACACAATAACAAGTGGTAGACATCTTTACAAAACCACTTCCACGGGAATATTTTGAGTATATTTTCGAGAGACTTAGAGCTATTTCTAATCTAAAATGAATGCCTTTGAATTCTTATCTTACATGTCTTAGATGTACATGAGGAAGCACCATAAAGAGGACAATTTGTTTAGGGGGAGCAACCCGGAATGGAAAGATACATTTTCCATTGATGACAAAGGGAGGGAGATTTATTCGATGCAGAGGACAGGGGCATGATTCCAAGGGGGGCAATGGTCACAGATATGCAGAGGAGAGAGGCATGGTTCCAAGGGGAGCATGAGTGGTATGACTTCAGTATTGCATGACATGATTTTAGTATTGCATCATAGTGTTTCCATCAATGCCAAAGGGGGATATTGTTGATTAAGGTTGGTTTTCATTGATGTCAACCCTTGAAGAAAGCCTGATATTACAAATGTTTGGGTAATGGACCCAAGTTTGTTTGATGTAAAGATTACTCATTATTTTCTTGTCGTGGTTGATAAGAAGTACAAATGAATGAACTCCAAAGTGGTCCTCTTATGGTGAAATCCCTCACGGGAAGACGCTTTGCAAATTGAGTTATCCTAGAAGTATGGTTAGAGAACCCATGCTTAATTATGGAGTAATGAGATGAAGGTCAGTTGATTTTTTAGTGAAACTATCCTAGATGGATAATGTTTGTCATTCCATTTCTGGTGGTATGTGGAACGTCACATAACTCCTCACGGAGAGAGTTATGGCCATATGAAGTTGGAGAACCCTCATGAGTCATATAAAAGCCCCTAAAATTCAAAGTGTTTGCAAAATAAATTATTTTAAATGGATAACTCCCTAAAATAAGGAAAGTGTAATGCTACATGAAAGTATAAATAAGAGGCAAGGCTCTCTCATTAAATCACACTTGAACACATTGAATATATTTTGTTGTGTGAGAGTTATTGTAAGTACTCATTGATACATCTGAAGTTGCAAAAGTCTGAGGTAGTACGAAGGGTTGACAACGAAATTCTTGAAATTACAACGAATACTAAAAAACCCTATTTTCTAAGGCATACACGGGCTGGGAGTGTATTAGGGTGCGTACAATACGCATACTAACAGTGTATTAGGGTGCGTATGTACACATGATGACAGTGTATTACTGTGCATACATGTTGGTAAATCCATGGAAACTTGAAGAGATGAAGATGCAGAGGTTCTAGATTCTGAGATCAAGCTCCTAGGAAGGTCTACAGTGCTCAAATACACCATATCTATCCATTGGTTCAAAAGGTATGTCTTATTTCTATGAATAGTTGGATTTTGATGTATGCATGAGAAATGGTTATGGAGATTTGAGAATTCTCCCTAGAGAGACTAGTGGTTGCTTGTGATCTTCTGCATAAGTCATATCTACAGAAATACATTGTTGGTTTATTTATCATTGATACTTCTTTTTGAGGCACATCTTGTATTTCTTGGCATATGGATAAGGGTTTTTATATCACATGGTTGAGAGATTCTATTTGTGAAGTGGTTGATGTATTGAGAGGCTGAATACCATAGAGGGTTTGATGTGTCAATCATGGGAGGGATATTATACTTGTTTATGATTACACACATTTATATGGCACATGAATAAAGAGATATATAGATATTTTGGATTAAGAGGATGCCAACATAGGGTACAAATACAGTCTAGATATAGTGACATGTTACAGATTTATGTGAAAGAAGTTACAAAGGGTCATAAGTTTTCAAGAGAAAGGAAACCCTAGTTTTCAGAAGGCATACACAGGCTGCATAACAGTTTGGTCACGTACATACGCAGGCTGCATAATAGATAGGGCATGTAGATATGCATGCTGCAGCACTACATTTCATGTACTTGTTATATTTTTGTTGATACATGTTTAGCTCAGGTACATATTGATTATATGAAATTTGTACAGGTTGGATGCAGGTCAATGGTACAGGTTGATACAGTTGTACAATGGTATATCTCATAGTGATAGTGTGACAGTGGTTCCATCATTCTACTTCTACTTTAGAGCGGCTGGATGGGGGAAGGACATGTGGTTGTAGCCAAAGAACATAGGGGGTTGTAGCCTCCTTTTGGTTTTAGCCATAGAATTGGGGAGTTGGAGCTTCCGTCAGGTTGTAGCCTAAGAAAATAGGGGGTTGGAGCTGGAAAACAAAGGAATTTGGTGCTTCCAATGAATGCAATTCTTCAAGACATATAAGAAAAATCATTCTGTAGTTTTCTCTCGCTTTGGGTTTCCACGTAAAAAAAAGGGTGTACCGTGTATGTGTGTGATTGATCTTTTGTTCATTTTTTATTTACTCTGTAACTATTGGATGATAATGCTACATTGATATAACACTGGAATTTTTGGGAAAAAGGATTAAATTTCTCTATTACTGATTCACCCCCCCTCTCAGTAATCTAACAAATCTTCATTCCACAATTTTTTGACAAAAAAAATATGCCAGAGGGTCGGGCTTGACACTATCCCCCCACACTTTTGAAGGTCCCAGAGAGAGGTTTAAATCTCCCCCTAAAATTAGCAGTTCTTTAAAGGAGGACTTTGTGAGAAGAGAGTCCCAAAAAGGTTTTCTTCTTTGATAGGGTCCATATATGTTTAGGATATGTATAACTTAATATCCTGAGCCAAAACTGTAATACCAAGTCCAGAATCCAAACCCCAGGAGTTAATGACTTGAATGGTATGCATGTTCCAACCTGTGGCCAGACCCATAGACCTACCCAAATCATCCAGTGTTTCAAAATTACATCCACGGAGGAGTAGTTCCAGGCTACACTTTACCTCTTCACCTACTCCCATCATTTCTTGTAGGAGTAGAACATCCAGGTGGTCTGTCGAAATCACCCTTTTTAGGGAAGGTTTTTTAAGGGAACCTGCCAACCCCCTGTAATTGAAGGACATAATATTCATCCTGGAACTCTACCTCGGGGCCTCAATGCTCTAAGTGCCCATTCAATTGATTGTTTTTTTCCGGCCAGAATATCTATTCTGGATTTGGATTGAGATTTTGAAAACAAGGATTTTCTTCCACGACCTCCCCTGTCTAGGGAAGAGATTTCCTCCTTTCCCAATCCTCCCATGGAAGGGGAGCCTTTTTTAGATCTTAGGATGTAGTGGGAATTCAAAGTCTCATTTGAGAGGGAGGAGGACGAGGAAGCTTCTTATGTAAGGAAAAGTCACTTGGGAGAGGGTGATTCTTCCGAGAGGGAAGCTACTTTGTAAGTTTCCTTCCTCCGCTTGTCTTTCAGGATAAGGAGAGAAATCCTTCTAACCCGTTTCCTTTGTGGCTTATGTGGACAGTACTGGAACCACTGAAAACTGTGTTGCCTTTTCTGAACCAGTTTCCAGCCTGCTACTATCAACCTGAAACACAGTCTTTAATTTGGATCTGTAAAGAGTGCATCCTTTAGTTCTTAAGAGAAGGTGGCAATTTAACACCATATGCCCATACTGATGACACCAATGACATCTAAAGGGGATGTTTTCATAGTCCAATATTTGGGAGAGTGTGAAGTTTCCCCAACTTAAGTCGATTTCCTCTCCAAGCCCTTCTCTGACATTTAAATTGACTAAAATTATTGCGACTTTTCTTTGTTTTGTCTCCTCGAAGGATAAATCTGCTTGAAGAAAATTACCTAAGAAATCTCTAATGGCTTTGAAGTAATCCAAAGACCAGAACTGTAGTGGAAGAGCTAGAAGGCAGACCCAACCAAGGATTTTTTCTAGTTTCTCTCTACTTGCATCGAAGAGGGGGTTCTAGGGATTTAGGAAGAGGGGAGAATTGTCGACGCTCCAATTTTTTCCCAAAGACCATTTTTCATGTTTTGGTTGAAGGAAATTGAAGGCAAACCAATTTATCCTTAATTCAAAAACCTCTGGGGCATATCCAAGGTGTTCTTCCCATACCAAATGGGTCCAAGTTCTATGATGGTTTTGAGAGAAAAGGACCTGCCGCTGGCCCTCTCGACTAGTGTATGGTTTGACAATTGCACAACTCGATTCATACCTACCTCTTCCCCAAGCACAAGGTTACCCACTTTACCTTTGGAATTTAGTCCTTTCCTTTTATGTTTTTGTTGTGCACTGGAGAATCCCCTAGTATCCCAGGAGTCCTCTAGTCTGAATAGAGGGGAGAAACGAGAAACAACACCTCTTTCCTGAGTGGAACCCCTCTGCTCTTTGACATCAAGGAGCATAAATAAACCCTTTGGAGGAGAATGGAGCCTCCATAGAAACCACTCGACTAAACGCTTCGCTACTTTGAACAAACCATGTGATAGGGCGGGCCTTTGAGCCCCTTGGTGAAAAACCACATCCTTCATGGTCTAGCTTGGTAGTGGAAGAAGAATGAAAAACTCCCCCTTATGCCTGTGAGAGCTAGTCCAGTGCTATATCGTTCGAAGGACTAAGAGAGGAGGGGAGGCCTCCTTTAGAGACAAGAGGGTCTAAAGCCAAAAAATTTGATAAATTCCTGAAACAACCAGCAAAAGAAACATTCCTGGAAGGTGAGAAGGTGACATGTTGATTACCAGTAAGGGAAGGAGGAGGCTTGGGGNCCCCATTCTAGAGTCTCCCCCACTCGAAGGATGTGGAGAGGCCACATGTTCTGGTACCTTCTCTATAGCTAACTCCTACCATTCCACATATAATAACCCAAGTAATTATGCGGTGTAGACACAACCATGGAAACCACAACTACAGACTGTGAAAAGACTAGGAAAACCGCCCGAGCCTCCGCGGAAAAATCCAGTAAAAAACTAGGGAAAGTTCCAATCCTTACTAAAATGGTTTGTAAAGGGTGACCGAAAAATATTAACCGCAGTCACAAACCTCAGTGAAAAGAGAAACCACATAGCCCATCCAATTTTTAATCCATAGTAAAAATTTCCAAACAAATATGGATCAATTAAAAAGCAAAATTTTCTAAAAGGTTAGAATGTGGACATTACCATTTTAAATACTTCAAAAACAAATATGGATCAATTAAAAAGTAATATTTTCTAAAAGGTTAGAATGTGGACATTACCATTTTAAAGACTTCAAACAAGTTGTGTATCCCCATATATTCCAAGGGATTAGATGTTCAATATTAGTATCAAGATGTATTTTAATGTTAAATAATGTATTTATTTAAAATTCTAATCATTTTTATTTTATTAGAAATTTTAATATAACAATTTACAAACATTTGTAATTATTATTTATATTTTATATTAATAAAAGTAACTAAATAAAGCAATCACACATAATTTAAAGAGGCATGACAAGTCTTTAAACTTATTTATTATGAGAAGAGTAATAATTCAAATTTTAAAAATAGTTAGATAGGATTTAAGTTAATTAATTTATAAATATATTTTTAATTAATTATTTAATAATTGAAAAATATTTTAGGGGTGGATTATATTTTATTAGTTTAAGTGGTCATGATCGAGACGCGATACTTCTTATATCTACCCCAAAGTTGTGGACCTCACGTGTTCGACTCTCTTGATTCCATCGGGGTGGAGCTCACTAATCAAGCCAATACACAAGGATGCCATTGCTAAAAAAAGAATTTAAGTATGAATGGGGTCTAAGGACAACTACAAACAATTAGGCAGAACCAACATGAAGACGTTGATAGTTATTAAGGATTCATCTATAGTCATCAATCTCATGCACAATAAGAAAATCCCAATTTGAATGAAGGAAACTTATGGAAAATGGGGAATT
Source organism: Picea sitchensis (assembly GCA_010110895.2). Lineage (NCBI taxonomy): Eukaryota > Viridiplantae > Streptophyta > Pinopsida > Pinales > Pinaceae > Picea > Picea sitchensis. The sequence continues at coordinate 153,420 of SNQJ01S0031882.1, read as the reverse complement.
CCTTTCCAATCCATCCTCTAAGTTCATGACTAATGTCATTTTTGTTAGGTTAATATTGAATCTGTCATAGATTAGATAAGATAACCTTGATACGATCATTAATGGGTTTAGCGTTGGTGGTTTATAGGCCCATGGAATTGGAAAACCATGGTATTTGATGTGATGAAGCCTATTTAAAGGCTTGAAGACATCCATTGTAAGATGCCTCAAGTGACCAAATTTTAACATGTGGTATCGGAGAATGGGTTGACCTAGACTCTCTCACAAGAGTAGTATGATGTTGGGAGTATGAGAGACACAAAATGAAGAATGGTTCATGGGTATATGAATCATGGTAAAATGACACATGGGAATGCATTACAAGGATTAATGAAGAAGTACTCGGTTAATTAGTACTTGGAGCAGAGAAGGAAGTTGTAAAGAAGGTGGTTGATTCTTCTTGCATCATTTACTTTTGAATACAATAGATCAATGTGGAGCATAAGTGGAAGCACATTGATGAATAAGTACTCGATGAATGAGTGTTTTGGCTCACTGTATTCAGAGCAGTGATGGATGTTGATAAAGAAGCTGGTAAATGCTTCTTGCATCATTTTCTTGGGCATACAATGCATCAATGTGGAGTATAGGTGGAAGTGCATTGAGGAAGAAGTACTTGGTGAATGAGTGCTTTGGCTCACTGTATTTGGAGCAAGTAGGGATGCTAATAATGAAGCCGATTGGTGTTTCATAGTATCATGTGCTTTGGCACACAATTGTAAATTATTAATTTTATGGAGATGATTTTTTATCACATAAAAATGAGCATATGGTTGTAAGACCTATTTAGGCATGCGTACCATGGTTTGAAATTTCACTGGTGTAAATTCTAGATGTAGACTTGGGTGATAAAGAGGGACATGTTGTATTCTCAGAAACCCAGTAAATAAACTTTGAGGGGGGTAGGTGAATATCCCATGTCATGTTTAAAGGGAGGAATGTTGGGTTAATCTTGACTTGGTCATAGAGTAGATAAGATAAATTTGATATGGTGAATGATGGGTTTACGATTGGTGGTTTATAATCCCATGGTATTTTCCCATTGGATTATATGTAATGAAGCCTATTTAAAATCTTGAAGAACTCCATTGTAAAATGCCTCAAGAAACATAGTGTTTGGTCGACGTATCCCAAGTCTAGTTTAAAGGGGGGAATGTTAGGTTAATCTTGACTCTGTCATAGAGTAGATAAAATAACCTTGATACAATCATTAATGGGTTTATCATTGGTGGTTTACGAGCCCATGGTATTTGATGTGATTAAGCCTATTTAACGGCTTGAATAACTCCATTGTAATATGCCTCAAGTTTCCTGGTGTTTGGAAATCTTGGATAAGATCAATAAAGATATATATCTTGAGTGTTGGTTTTTCCTGGTTCAGGATTTCATGGTAAATATTGGCTTTATGTTCTTTTTTGTATTACTAAGTGTATGTATTTTATGTTGTATTTAATATTTCTCTCCAATTTTTAACAATTTTATGCATGTTTCCACATTCCAATCTCATTAAACCACATATGTCAACTCAACAAATTCATTATAGTATATGTGTATGGCAGCAGGATGTAATGCAGATCATCCTTATGGCATCCCCACACATGCTAGACTTATTTCTATTAATTTGAACCTGTGGAGTTTTTATGCAAGAGGAAGGTGGATTATGGCTCAGGGGGTAGGTACTGAAGTGACAACCGCCAAGGAGAATTAGTGGCAGTCGACTTTGGTTCTATTGGATATCTAGGTAAGCCTTCCCATTAGATCTATGTTGGAGTTTTATAGTGTTGGTAAAGTTGTTTTGGAATATATTTTGGTGGTTTCTATCCTAGTTTGGCACTTTGTGTTAGGTTTTGAATGGAACTTTTTTATCTCTAGGTTCTTGCACTTGGTTCTTAGCATTGGAATCTAGGGGTCCAGGTCCCTTTTTATTTCGGTTATACTTCTATTATGAAATGATTTTAATTATAATTTATAGGTTTTGAATGATTCCATGGAGTGGTCCTTGTGTTGGCTAGCAAATACCACTTTGAGCCTATCTTTTTCTTGTGTGTGTTGTGTTATCTCATTTGTTATGTGCATTCTCTTTCTCGAGCTAATAATATGACCTTTTGGTTAGTTCCTATGTATTACGTGGGCCTAATGGTTAAGAACTAATGTTTTCTCCTTGGAGGTCACAAGTTCAAATCCAAAGGGGGGTAGGGTATGTATACCTTTGTAGACTTTAGAAGTCAAGTCATTGTGTGGATGGGGGTCCCTTTTCTCTCAAACAAGGGGGTCTCATACACTGATCTAGGATCTTTTCATCGATGACTTATTAAAAACATTACATTAAGAGTGTAAATGAAATATCATATGCAACATCATTAAATAAGACATACATATAGAGAAAATATGAGAAGAAGAGCATGAACACAAGACATGATAACAAATATCATCCCAAGTGTTGGCACAGGGGCATACCCAGGGTTCAAATCTAACATCGCACCAACAAACCCTAACTACTGGCCCTTTCGGTAACACCTGTGAAGTAGATGAAGTCTCACCCGAAGTAGCAATAGGGGGGTTGTAGGACACAGGTGTCTACAACCAAAGGAAGTGCAAGATGATTCCAAAATAACAATGCAAGATAAACTAGAGATTCTCAACAATATTATGCTTAAATTCCTGAAGTTAGTTATATTTCTTATCTTCAGTAGGGAAAACAACAATGCAATAACAATATAACATATAGCACATAAAAAAACATTAATCACATAGAACAACAATATTTTACGTGGTTCACCCTCCCCCTAGGGCTACGCCCACATAACTGTGTTTAATGATCAAATATATGAAAATATACAATTCTACCTATGCACTCAGCAACATATCCTTCTCTCTCTTCCTCTTTCTTTCCCCTCCCTGCGCACCCAACTGTAGGGTAGATCTTCGTACCCAGTTGAAGATCCAAAAATACAAGAATGTTTGAAGACTTAACACTTTTACCTCTCGATCTCCCTATCGTCTCCCCTCAACTCTTCTTAGACCTGTATTTATCCATATATGAATCTTAGAAACCCTAGAACGAAGTCCAAGTGCAAAAACCCTAGGTACCAAAACCTTAGGTCCACATAACCCACATTTTAAGGACTTTTCCAAGCTATTCTTCCTTTTTCTCCACGAGGTAATCCAAAGCACCTATTAGTGTCTTCTTCTGCTTGTTGACCTGTCCATGATTCATCTTCCTTGCTACTTTGTCTTCCTTGATCTTCTCTTTTAACGACTTTCTTTTCCTTTAATTCGCTCCTTCTTTTCTGCTTCTTTAACCACTTCGACCCCTCCTCGGTTTGTGTGCCTTCCTCGCACTTCATACTTTTTCTTTATTTTTATTTAATCTTTGATTTCTTCCTTAGTACATGACCAAGGGCCAACACCAAGAATGAACTACATCTCCGAACCCGCTTCGAAGTGGAGAGAATTTATATTATTCTCAACAAAATAAAATTGGCATAAATACATCATTATACCTCAAGTCTAAAAAATGGCCTTCTGATTTGGTACCCATATGAAAAAATGGTCATCATCGGTGGACTCGTGGTGAGAAAATGTGTAGAAATGACTGTAAATTCATGAAATTATGACACTTCTCATCCCAGGCCCTCTTGGGCTCTTCACCTCGGTTTGTGTGCTACCAACCTGCAATTATTGCTCCTATCCCTGCATTGAAAAAATGTCGTCGTACTGTGTTGGGCGTATAACTCTCTCGTCGCATGGTAAGTACTGGGTTTAAAATATTATTCGCAGGCGGATATCCCAAAGGGATAGTTAGCCCACTTGGTAGGTGGTTGTTGTAATTTGGGTATATAGTTGGGGAGGTCCCGGGGTTAAGCCTGCGGGTCTCCCCCTTTTAAAATTGTGTTTTAACAACCAATACATATATAACCATTGGTTGCAACCAATGGTTAGAAAACATACTCGTCGAACTATATTAAAACCATATGATAAGACTCATGCATGGTTATATGGGTTGTCGACCCTTTTGATGCGACTACCACCTGGATTTATGGGATTCATCGTAGTATGGGCCGTTAGATATGTGGGCCACCAACCGACCCAACCCGACAACCATGTGTGTGTGTGTGTGTGTGTGTGTGTGTGTGTGTGTGTGTGTGTGTGTGTGTGTGTGTGTATATGTATTGATTTTCACCACCTAGTCCCATCATTGGGAATTTTTGGTGTGCCACGTGGTGCCCTATGATTGGGCCATGTGGCACCCTACTACATGTTGAACTGATCCATTCAACTCTGCCACCCATCACCCTATACTGATACCATGTGGCGGCTCCTAGGTGGTTCCATGTGGCTTCACTTGGGGGTGCCACGTGGCACTCGTCGATTGGCGCAAGTGGCCACCAAAAAGTCCAAATCAACATGCCATGTGTCACCTTTTGGGTGGTGCCACATCGACATGATGATGTCATGTTGACGTCATCCCTTCACATTCAACTTCCGACCTCAACAATATAGATGTTGAGTCACCCTTTGACTTTGACTAGGTTGACCAAGACTTTGATTGGCCATAACTTCTTCATTCAGACTCCATTTGAGGTGCCATTTGCATCATTGGAAATATTGCGACAATCTCTTCGACTTGGATCTATTTTTGTTGAGATTCAAGGAGTTTTTTTTTTTTTCCTTTTAGGTCCTCCTAGATCATACACCAATTTGGTGTTTGGTTCATTCTTTTGGAATCATCCCTTTGGGTGTTTTCTATGAATTCTCTGTTTGGGAAAATCCAGGAGATGCATAGACTTTTGTGTAGGCATGAGGACTTCATTAACATCAATAAGATGCCCATATTCAAGATAACAACAAGGTTTCATGAAAATGAGCACTGATGCATTTCTCAAAATGAAGTGATCATGGACATCGTTGTCCAACAAAAGATGCAAATTCAGGATTTGGAAGCTAAATGTACAATGTTAAGGAATATAATTTGTAATCTCAATAAGGGTTCCCAATCTATTGTTTCAAACTTTAGCTTGTCAGTGAATTCTGTCCCCGATGATCCCAAGGAAGAAGAAATAGTCCACCAAATGATTGAATACATGGACTTGGGAAATTACTGTTGAGCACACACTTATATTGAGAGGGGGGGTGAATCAGTATACAATTTTTTTTTTCTTTTGCAAACATTCATCAACCATAAGAAAACAATCACATATTAACTGCAGAACATGGAATAAAAGATTTATGTGGAAACCCTTTTGGTAGAAAAGCATAAAACTTATCTTTGTAATTATGTGTAGACTGGTTACCAACCTAATGTTACAAATATTTGTCAGATCCAAGCTACTGAAGACACTAATACCCACTAGTACAAATCCTGGTAGGCAACAACCTACTCTTACATATATTTGTAGACACCAATCCCCACCGCTAAGCACCAACTTTGCAAGATACACCAATTTCTGAGCTACACCAACCTTTACAAAGTCTACTTGCTACTTATTCCTTCACCAGGTCTGTTCACTACTTCTTCCTTTACCAACTATACTCACTTCTTTTCCCTTCACCAGATCTACTCATTACTTTTTCCTTTACCCGACCAGAATTTGAATTTCATGCAAATGGCAACTTTCCCAAAGCTTGTTGTTTTGGGCCTCTTCCCAAGAAAAAAATTGTACATCATGCCACATACTTGATTTTTAAAATATGATTATGAAACGTTTCCCCGAGGCACTTTTATATGTCTACTTTATATCTTATAAATCGCAAGGTTTGAAACATCCTAGAAATTAAATTATAGAAAAAGTTTCAAGTTGACTTGATTGAAACTGATTTTATGAACATTCAAGAACCCTAAATTCCACAAAGCATATCTCTGAAATTATAGTAAACCAACATATATTTTTACCACATGTACACAATATCTGTCCTCTATCTTTGCAAAATCTTAGGGTCTGCAACATCCCAGAAAATAAGTTATAGCAAAACTGCTAAGCTGACCTATTTGAAACTGATTTCAGGAGCATTTAGGAACCCGAACTTCCAAAAGGAATATATCTGAAATTATAGTGAAACAACATCTGATATTTTTACCACGTGTAAAACAAGTTCTCTCCTCTATATCTACAAAATCTTAGGGTCTGAAACATCCCAGAAAATAAGTTATAGCAAAAGTTCCAAGATGATCTGTTTGAAATTTATTTAAGGAGCATTCAAGAACCCTAACTTGCACAGGGAATATCTCTGAAATTTTATTGAACCAACATTTGATATTTTAACCATGTGTACACCAATATCTCTCCTTTTTTCTCTACAAAATATCACGATCTGAAGCATCCTAGAAAATAAGTAATAGCAAAAGTGCCAAGATGACCTGTTTGAAATTGATTTCAAGAGCATTCAAGAACCCTAAATTCCACAGAGAATATCTCCAAAATTACAGCGAACCCGCATCTGATATTCCTACCACATGTACAACAAGATATCTCCTATGTCTCTTCCAAATTGTAGGGTCTGAAACGTTCTAGAAAAAATATTAAGAAGAAAATTCAAAGATTACCTGAAACTGATTTCACAATTCAATCTTTGTTAATCTATTTTTCACACACACATTTTCTCTTAATGTTTTCTCTTTTTATACCTTTTCATAACCCTTCACAAAGGGAAATGTCCCTTAATTAAATAATTAATTCCTAATACCATGGTAAAATACCCCAAATACTATGGGAAAATACCACAAACCCATGGGTTTGAAACCACCATTTCACTTTTTACTCTTCCACATGCACCCCCTTTTTTTTAATATATATATAGGAAATGTTTTTTGTATTGTGATGTTGTAATACGACATTAATGACATCATTAATCATTTGACATCAATGAAAATAATTCCAACAATCTCCCCCTTTGTCATTGATAGCAATATTCCAATGAAACGCGTAGTCCACCAGGAATAGAAATAATTCTCCCCCTGTCTGCAACTCTCCCCCTTTGACATCAATGGAAAATTGATGCTCCCCATGAGCTTGTGCTTATCCTTAAGAACTTAGTGATGAGGTGGATATTACTCCCAATTTCTGTTTGAGATATTCAAATGTCTCTTTGGGAAGGTGTTTTGTGAAAATATCCATAATCAATTCTTTGGTGACAATATATTCCAACTTGACATTATGTTTTTCTACCCGTTCTCTTAAGAAGTGATACTTTATTGGAATATGCTTTGTTTTTAGTGCATAACAAGATTCTTTGAATTTTTTTTGCACTTGTGTTGTCACAAATTATTGATATTGGGTGATCATATTCTACCTTAATATCGTTCAAATTTTGCTTCATCCAAAGAACTTGTGTGCGACTTGTTTTTGCTACTATATACTCGGCCTCTGTTGTGGATAGAGAAACTGAATATTACTTCTTTCTCAACCAAGACACTAGACTATTTCCAAGAAAGAATGCTCCTCCACTAGTAATTTTCCTATCATGAACACTGTTTGCCTTCCCAATCTGTATGTGTATTTGTTGTTACATTAAAATATTCACCTCTTGAGTACCACAAGCTAAAATCCAAGGTGCCCTTTACATATCTGAATATTCGTTTCACTACTTGCACCTGAGTTTCTTTTGGTGCAGCTTGAAATCATGCAACCAATTATTGACACAGGGGTAGACCCAGGGTTCAACGCTACAATAACGCACCAACAAAACCATAACTATTGGCCCTTTTGGAAACACCTGCGAGGCAGATGAAGTCTCACCTGAGGTAGAGGCAGGGGTGGTTGCAAGACTCAGGTGCCTGCAACCTTAGCTGGGACACAGATCTGTGATTATGATACTTAATAGAGCACTTAGCACTGTTAGTTCCTCAATATGCAATCAATATCTACTTCGCTGATAAAACAGAGCTTCACAACATTCACACTGATCTAATGTATTTAAGCACTTAACATAGGTAAATAGATCATATCTTAGTAGATCAATCACTAAACATATTCATACAGATCAGATCTAACATTCTCACATATTATTAGCACTAAGCATAAGCATATTTATCTAATCATCTCAAAGCACTTAGCAAATAACATATAAACGCATCAGAACATCACACAGATTAGAGTCACACAGTATTTATGTGGTTCACCCCCTCCCTGGGGCTACATCCACCAAATCTTCTTCTTTATTAGCTTCTCAATAGGTTACATGCACAGAGCCTCTGAACCCTTCTCCGCATAGGACATAAGATCTGCGCAACTCACTAGATCCTTCTTCCTTGCATTATAGCACAAAGAGTTCCACCGTCCATTACAACCACTTGCACTTAGCTCTGCAAGTCTCTTACAGTCATGCATAAAGAACTTACAGACTCTACTTGCACTTAACATCCATTCACATCTGACTAGCGGCCTAACATCACATAGATGCCTCCCTTACATTGCCTAGACATCTATTTATATATTACAAAATAGGCCTAAGCATGGGTAAACCCATGGGCCGACATCCCAATCCTGTTACATAATCCCAAAAATCCAAAAAGGACCCAAAAGGGGGCTAAGATCCCGTGATCTCCGCTTCGTCTTGCGCTCCTCCTTCGACAGGCTATCAAAGTTCAAAATAGGTAAACATGACCAAGAATCTCCCAAAACTTGGTCAAGGGCCAACAGGCCCCCAACACTCACTTGTGACTCATCCGGAGTCACTCTGGTCTGAATAGTTCTGCCTCGAACGCCTCAAGCTTGGCTCGAGCCGCTTCAACCTGCTACTGTGCTACAACCTCTTGCTCAATGAACTCCTGGATTACTGCGTCATTCACTAGCCCTTCTAGGCATTGTTCTTTTATGGTGATAACTTGTTCTATCTCTTCTCCTTATCTCTCAACCTCTGTGAACAATTGGTACACCTTATCTTGTACTGGTTGGAGCCGTTGAGTGACTTCCATAACTTTGCTTTGAATTGTATGGATTTGCTATTGGGCAGTGCGCTGCTCTTGAGACTGCTTCATTCTTTCTACAGTTGACAGGGCCTTCAGTTGTGCTTGTAGTGTGTCTGCGTGCTTCTTCATTTCTTTGAGCTGCGACTCCAGTGCCTGTAATTATGGATTCTTGGTGAGGTTCTAATATGTTTGGGTGCTGCAGTCACTCAACTGTTTTCACTTCAGGGCAAGATATTTTAGTCTGTCAACTACGTTGCGGGAAGTTTCTTCTCACTGGTCCCTTATGTCCTACGGGGTCTCGGGCACAGTGCATATCTCTAAATATGCTATTCTCTACTAGATCTGTTGGATGGCTTTTGCGAGATGATCTACTTGCTTCATGACTTGATCCTCTACCTTTATTTCTATGACTGTCACAAAACAAAGTGTTATGTTGACCGCTTCCTTTACTGCAAGTTGCTCTGCTAGCCATTGTTCCTTGCCTTGCTGCAACTGTTCTTTTTATTCATCCCACTTCCCTTGGAGAGCAAGTTTTTCCCGTTCTACAGCACTGCGTTGTTCGACAAGTACTCCCTCTACTTGAGTCAAATCCTGGGTGGCTTGCATTGTTTCCTCTTGCACTCCTCGAAGTCGAGCTTCGACTGTATCAGCTATTTGATGGAGTTGAGCTAGCTCATCTCCCAGTTCTCGTGTTCCTAATGGCAAAGGCACAATGGATACTGCACGGCTGGACTGCAATGCTTGATGTACTTCTTGGAGCTCGACCTTAATTTTATTGTACATCTCTTTCTGGTTAGCCTCTTGTTTCTCTACTATCTCCAGTGAAGCATCATTCAGGGATGCTATGATGAAATCGAAGTCATCATAGGTGAGGATGGTCTACATATTGGTCATTTTTTCTTTCGAATTCTTCTAGGAAGAAGGCTTCGCAGGGGAAACCTTCCTTTTCTTTGAGGGGTCCTCCTCATCTCTAGGCGATGTTACCTCACCTTTATTTTGTCCAGCTTCTATGCCATCTATCTCTTCGCCATCACCCCCTTGCTCCGGTGAGATGGAAGAAGTCTTCACGGATGTACTATCAAAATCCTGGACCTCTTCAGTCTTCTTTATCTTACTAGGTCCGGGTGTATCCGACGCAGTTTCTGGGTTGTCTATGTCGGATATCTCCACAGGGTCTGCTGGAATAAGGAGGTCCACCGACCATTCCTTGGTGATCTCCTCCAAATCCTCCTCTGTCATCTTATAGTAGGACTTCACCTGTTGCTTATTTCCATCGACACGCGGTGTGATATAAATGAAATACCTATCAACGTTGAACTTCATCAAAGATCAGAACCTATGTAAAGTATTCAGAGTTATGCGAGGCTCGAACTGTATGGATACCTTCAACTGGTTGTAGTATGTGTGGAACATGGCATTTAACTGCCATTTCTTATTGATGTCACTGGAATACCACAATGTACTGAACTTCATGGCCAAAGGCTCAATGTTCAGGAAGGTCGCACCTTCCGACATCTCCCAGGCAATGAAAGCGATCAGGATCAATAGCCAACTGAAATGAAATTCATACCCTTTATCATGGGATTCTCTGCAGTCAAGTTCTAATTGGTTCACCAGGTACTGCACCCAATTCATTTGTAGGCCCTCCGCGAACTTCCCTGTGAGGTCGACTACAAAACCGGTGACTTGGGTGGGTTGATTCTTTTGTACTAACTTTCCTACGATCAATTGACAGGCGAGGCACACTGCGCCGCTCTGGATAGAAGCTACCTTGTAGCCTCATGTTCCCTTATCGACATCGTCGTAGGTGTCTTTGATCCTTTGAGCTAGAGTGTGATCCGTGGTTTTTCTAGGATACAAATCTCGTGGGTCAGGGCCTTGCATACTTAGCCCTATGATCTGATTGATAAACGTCGGATCCACTGTGATACGACGGTTTAACCACAAGTATCTTCCATGGTAACATGACAACAACAACTTGACACATGCATTCACCTCTTGGTGTCTTCCGAAGTGAGGAATCTTCATGACGTTGAGCAGTGTAGACTACACGAGGTTCATAGTCCATGACTAAGGGATGATCTTCAAATTATTTCCCTTTTTTCTGGTCAGGTAATTATGTGGGGCGAGCATGTTGTATACCTTCCTGTCACTGAGGTTGAAGTCACTAAACTTCAACGCCACAATATTTTCTTGGTCTATGAAAACTGTGCGTATTCCCTTCGGGAGGTACGCAGTGACAAAGGCATACTCAAAGTCTCTAGGAACACTGTCTCGATTTATTGCAGCGCTCAGAGGTGGTAGATAGGTGGGTAATATGATTGGAATTAACTTAGCATTTGCAAGATCATCCCTGTTCTTAGTTCACTTCTCATCTGATGGCCAAGATGGTTTGTTTCGAGTAGTTGATGGAGAGGCTGGAAGTCCTCTCGTGGATGATGCTTGTACACCTGTGGATAATCCTCTCTCTGACATGACTCTTTCAGTCATCAGGTCAAGGAGTACTTCTGTCACTGATTCTTCGACTGCATTGAGTTCCTCAGACATACATGCTCGGGATTAATTAGATTGGGGTCAAATTAACTTAGACACTGTACTAGAATAAACAACAAGAGCGTAATGATCACTATATACAATTCACTTAGTCTGCGGGCTCAAACTCTTGGTTAGCAAAAGTGTTCTCAGTGCGTGGTGCGACAGAATAAATAGGTAACTCGGCAACGAGTCTCTTGCAACGGCTATGAAGCCTTCATTAACTCTGTTCAGTCCGTTATGGAGTGGTCCAACAGTCTGGTGTCGAGCCTTAAATGCCTTTCCACCTGTTTGGGGTGGCAGTCGAATGGTTATAATGTCCCCAACGACTATACTTCTTCGCCATGGCGAAGTGCCATGTGTCGCTGTTATGATATTCCGACGAAACTCCAATTTTGAAAATTTCCCTTCTGCGAAGTTCCCTCTGGAACTTTCTGTAATTTTTCAATCTTAGCCCTCTTCTTACTTATCTTTCTAGCCTTCTTTCCAGTGAGCTTCATCTCGATATGTCTTTTTCCTTTCTGATTTTTATCTTCGTTTGACATAGTCACTGCGCGTTGTTGAGATTCTTTCCTAGGACTCAGGGGTAATACCTCTTCTTTATCTGGGATAGGTACTTCAGTCTCATGTGGGTCTTATAACGTTCTTGTAGCTTTGACATCTGGGTCTCTAGTGTTAAATAGCTTCGATATGTTCTCCTGTTCTTCAATCAAGTGTGCGATCCTTCTAGTCATGAAATATTTTAACTCTTGCTTCTTCTGCTATAAGACTTATTATTCTTCCTTTCATCTGACTCGATCTCTGTCAATCCAAGGTTTTCCTATTAACATGGTAAATGGGGCGATGTCCTCAATAAATTTAATAATCTCAAAATATTCTTTTGTCGAAGTTCCATTGGCATTCGTAGGTATCTGAGTGAGCCTTCCACATAGGTTTACCAGTTTTCCTTTGAATAATCCTACTCCTCCTAATGAAGGAATCATAGAAAGCCTCCCTATAGCTTCCCAAGTTCTCTCTGTCATGATATTCACTGGTGTCTCTTCATCTAGAACACAGTCAATGTCGAAGTCTCCTATTCTTGCTTCGATGCATTATTTTTCTTTGAAGATCTCTGATAAGCTGATATATCGGTGGTCATTCAGGGTTTCTTTCATGTGTAACAATACTTTCTTTGATTCTTTATTGGATTTTGCTATTTCTGGAACTGGCTTAGGGTTTTCCTGGTTCAGATTCATTCCTTCAAGCTTAGCAATCATTCTAGGGCAATCCAACACTTCATGGTCCATAGATTTGCAACAAAGACAGTTAGGTCTTCTTCCAGGGAATTCCTTAACAATATGTCCTGGTCTTCTGCAACTGTAACAGAGGGCTAATCCTCTCTTTCTTTTAAATGATCCCCAACTTCTCTTGTACTACACTCTAGGATTATAGGAGCTAACCTACAACAAATTCTTTCTAGGATCCTGCATCCATTTGTTAGTCCAAACATTCTTTCTATGCATAGGTATAACATATCTTTCACTATTCTTATCAGATCTACTCATATGAAGCCTTCTTTAATCTATTAGTGACCTAGTTTTCAAGCTAGGACAATACCTATCAAACATACCTAGATCCATACCTTAGAAACAAAAATTTCCACTTATCTTACTTTTACAGAGTACAAAGCTTTCAGATCTAGAATTTTCCTACTATTCTTACCTTTATCAAATCATAAAGCTTACAAATCTTACCTCTTTTCTTCAGATCTGACCTCTTTTATTTAGATCTAACCTTCCTCTTGGCACAAAGCTTCACAAGTTAAGTAAAATACTGCGCACTAGGGAAACATATCTATGCACAGAGATTTCACAACTTCAGGACGACTCTTTGCACAAAGCTTCTTCTTTCTCAGTTCCCAACAATCATAGTTTCAAGTCCCGACAACGGAACCATTTTTTGGCACAGGGGTAGACCCAGGGTTCAACGCTATAACAATGCACCAACAAAACCCTAACTACTAGCCCTTTTGGCAACACCTGTGAAGCAGATGAAGTCTCACCCGAGGTAGAGGTAGGGGTGGTTGCGAGACTCAGGGGTCTGCAACCTTAGCTAGGACACATATATGTGATTATGATACTTAATATAGCACTTAGCACCGTCAGTTCCTCAATATGCAATCAATATCTACTTCGCTGATAAAACAGAGCTTCGCAGCGTTCACACGGATCTAATGTATTTAATCACTTAGCATAGGTAAATAGATCAGATCTTAGCAGATCAAGCACTAAACATATTAATACAAATCAGATCTAACATTCTCACATATTATTAGCACTAAGCATAAGTAGATTTATCTAATCACCTCAAAGTACTTAGCAAATAACATATAAATGCATCAAAACATCACACAGAGCATAGTCACACAGTATTTACATGGTTTACCCCCACCCTGGAGCTATGTCCACCAACTCTTCTTCTTTATTAGCTTCTCAATAGGTTACATGCACAAAGCCTATGAACCCTTCTCCGCATAGCACAAAAGATCTATGCATCTCGCTAGATCCTTCTTCCTTGCGTTAAACACAAATCCTTCCACTGTCTGTTACAACCACTTGCACTTAGCTCTGCAATTCTCTTACAGTCATGCACAAAGCACTTACATATTCTACTTTCACTTAGCATCCATTCACATTTGACTAGCGACCTAACATCACATAGATGCCTCCCTTCCTTACATTGCCTAGACATCTATTTATATATTACAAAATAGGCCTAAGAATGGGTAAAACCATGGGCTAACATCCCAATCTCGTTACATAATCCCAAAAACCCAAAAAGGACCCAAAAAGGGGCCGATATCCCATGATCTCCGCTTCGTCTTGCACTCCTCCTTCGACATGTTGTCAAAGTCCAAAATAGGTCAACATGACCAAGAATCTCCCAAAACTTGGTCAAGGGCCAACACCAATCCTATTACTTGCATAATTTCTGGCCTTGATGTCGTCACATATAGTGGGATAACAATAATTGACATGTACAATGTTTGAAATTCTTTTTGAGATTCATTGTCTATGCTCAATTTACTACCTGTGACCATGGGTGTGTTGACTGGTGCACAATATTCCATTCTAAACTTCTTCAAAATTTCCTTGATATACTTGGTTTGTGAAATGAATATGCCTTTGTCTAATTGATAAATATGTAAACCAATAAAGAATGACAATTCACCAAGCATAGACATCTCAAATTCATTTTTCATTTCTATTGCAAAATCTTGGCACATTTTGTTCATATTGCCTCCAAAAATGATGTCATCTACATAAACCACAAAATCCACTGATTTTCTCCCACTGTCTCAATGTAGATATTACTGTCAACAATTCCTCTTTTGAAGCCTTGTTGTTGTATATATTTGTCAAGTCTTGAATACTAGGCTCTCGAAGATTGTTTTATCCCATAGAGTGATTTCTTCAATCTTCATACACGATCCTTATTTTTTGATAATAAGAATTCTTCTAGCTACTCAATGTATACTTCTTCCTCTAAATTTCCCTCTGAGAAAGGTAGTCTTGACATCCATTTGATAGACTTTGATGTTCTTGAAACATGAAAATGCCAAAAACATTCTGATAGATTATATAGTCTTGCAACCAAGTCAAAAGTTTCATTGAAATCAACACCTTCAACTTGATCATAACCTTTACAAACCAATATTGCTTTTTTTCTTATTACTTGTCCATGTCCATTCAACTTGTTCCTAAAAACCCACTTGGTTCCAATCACATTTTTGTCTTTTGGTATTGAAACAAGTTCCCATGTCTCATTCTTCTCAATTTGATTCAACTCTTCTTCCATGACATTAATCCAATGCTTGTCTTCACTATCTTATGTAAAGTTCTTAGGATCTATTTTAGATAGAAAAGAGAAGTTTACATTTTTTGGTGCACTTGTTAGTATTCTTCTAGTCTAAACTCCTATATCTTTATTACCAAGAATTAAATTTTTTGAATGATTCTTTCGGACAAATCTAGATGGTGTCTTTGTATCTTGATGTTCTTCTTCTTCTTATTTGCAGATTGGCTCCTCTGTTTGAACATTTTATTTCACCTTTTGATGCCTTGCTTCATCCACTTTCACATTGGAACTCTCTATGATTTTTCCCATGTCTTTATTGTAACATCGATAAGCCTTGCTTCTTGAAGAATAACCAAGAAATATATATTCATCATCTCTAGAGTAAAATTTTCCCAATTCCTCATCATCTCTCTTTATATAACACTTGATTCCGAAAACCTTGAAGTATTTAAATTTTGTTGGTCTACCCTTCCATAATTCATAAGTTGTTTTGTTGTTGTTAACTCTAATTTTCCCTCTATTCATAATGTATATTGCGGTGCTGACTGCTTCTCTCCAAAACCTTTATGAAAGATTACCTTCATTCAACATTGTTCTATCCATCTCTTATATGGTTTGTTTCTTCCTTTCTACCACTCCATTCTGATATGGAGTTCTTGCAACTAAAAAACATGTATTTTTTCAATGAAGCCTACAAAATTCTTCAATTCATTTGAGATAAATTCACCTCCTCTATCAGATCTCAAGCACTTGATTTTCAAATTAGTTTATTTTTCAACCAAGGATTTGAATGATTTGAACTTCTCAAACGCTTCATATTTTTATTTTAGAAATGTAACCCATGTCATTCTAGAGTAATCATCAATGAACAACATGAAGTATTTCTCACCTTGCAGACTTTGTGTTCTTGTAGGCCCACAAATATCTATATGAATGAGTTCCAATGGATTTGTTGTTGAATACTCCTTTGATTTTAAGTTTTCTCTTGTTTGTTTCCCATGCTGAAACTTCTTGAAAAGAGTGTTTGAAGGTTTAGCAATAATTGGCATATCACTCACTACTTGTTTGTTGTTGATTTTTACTAGAGTATCAAAGTTTATATGACCCATTATTCTATGTCATAACCATCTCTCATATATTTGTCCCATATAGAATGTCCTTGAACACACATTTGACTGACACTAAGAAGATTATGTTAAAAAAATTTAACATATAATACATTCTATGTTTTAGTCTTTCCATTATCAAGACTAGGAGTACATTTTCTGACTATCCTTGTGGTAGCATTATCTCCAAATGTTACATTGCCTTCGTTTAGTTACTTCAAAGTTTGAAAATTATTATTGTCTCCTATCATGTGGCTTGAGCACCCACTATCAACGTACCATTTGTTTCCTTTTTTTTTAGCATGAAGGGCAGTTTGCACAAGCATAGATTCCTCCTTATTCTACTTGTATTGCACCTGCTTCCTTTACCAAACTCTTGTAAGTTATTTATTTTGTTTGGCAAGGGTATCTTCTTCCTTGTTTTGTCTAAAATTTTCCACTAGGCCACTTCTACAAAAATGTGATATGTGCCCATAGTTGTTGCACTTATAACATACAAAATTGTTACCAAATAATGGAGCAAAAGAATTATAGTTTTTATTTGAGAACCCATATGTACTTATTTTTTTGTTCCATACATTATTATTTCTTTCATATGCTCTACAATCTATTTCTTTATGACCAAAGTGATTGCAAGAAAAACAATAACCAAGGAAAGAGTTTTGGTACCAATTTGTGTAAGGCCATCTTGGTGGGAAATATCTTCTGAATCTATCCTTGTTGTCTTTGGGAGGAATGCCAATTTTCTATGGAAAATCATTTTCTCTCTTCCTGTTGTCTCCATCAATAATGGAGCTTTTGAGTACATCAACATATATTTTATATTTTCCTTCATTTACTTTCTTCGGTGGCTCTGTAGATTTTAAATCTTCTTTGGTAGTCATATAACTTATCATAAAAAAGACCAGGTTTAATGAGTGGTGATATTGGGCATTTGATGATATCATCTAATATTTCAATGCTCTTTTCAAACTTCAAGCTTCTATTAAACTGGGCAGTTGACTTCTCCAATTCCTTTCTTAAGGAAACTATTTCAACTTCTAGCTTCTCACAATTTCCTTCATTTTCCTTTAACTAGATTCTCATCACTTTTTCCATCCTTTTTTCCTCTTCTAGTTGAATATTTAGGTTGATAATGGTATTCTCTATTTCTTCAAGGCTTTGTGACATTTTTTCTTTTGTATCATGATCCTCCTCTTCATATTTATGTAGCTACTTGTAACACACTTGACCCCTGAGTGGATTTCTTAGGGGTGGGGCCTCAAAATTTCATTCTCCTTAAGTGATCAAACCCTTCATTCGAGGTTTTCTACCACACTCTGCTCATACAGAGTTTCCAACCACAGTCTCCATGCTAAAAAATGAATCCCAGACCGACGGATATATCTCTCTGAAGTTCTTTGGGAATTCATTGGTTGAGGACCACGTGGCATCCACGTGGATCCACCTTACACATGCTATTTCCAAGTTCCTTCCTCCATGGTGGAAGACCATACACCATATGATCCCATGACTGGACTTACTCTCTTTCTCCTACATCAGTTGTGGAGGGATTCGACGCTTCAACGCTTCACGCCTCTTTACTATCTATGCACGAGGCCACCCGGAGTTCCGAACTTCCAAAGTATCATAAGATCACCATGTGGATTCAGACTTCGGGCCATTCAGTCTCTCTACCATACTAGATCCCAGATCCTCCACAGTCCCAAAGTCTCGAAGTCCCGGAGTCCTGGTCACTTAACCAACCACGTTGGCTACGCGTACACATACCAGGAACTAACACGTAGGATAGGCAGGGTGACATGTGTTACATTCCAATTGGCCTATAGGGTATGTGATACACATAGATCTAGTTGACATGTGTCACATCAACCTGGGGTCCACATTACCCTGAGTGATGTCACTTCACCACGTTACCCCAGACTGACAAATTTCTATCATTCCTCGGATCTCACGGTCAATATCCGACCAAGTAGATTTATATATCTACGACTCTTGTTACCTTGGGGATTCAACATTCGAGAGTGTTGTGATGAAAAATACTCTCATCTCCCAAAGGGTCCAATATATGAACTAAAGGGGATAGCACTACGCATCCCCGGTATATTGATGGTTGGGAAAGGATCTGAAGGATCCCTTGATCTACGGTTTTGGGTCCTTCGCGGCTCCGATCTTTGAGGTTTTGGATCTCGTTTTAGTTGGTAAGATAGGTTTACCTAACTACTCGGGGAACCACCTAACGCCGGTCAACCTTACGGGAAACTGAGTCTCCCGATTACCTTTGGCCAGTATAAGGCTAGTAAGGTCAGTCATACTCCAAAGTCTTCATACTTCTGAAGTTTTGAACCCAGGAGGACTTAGCTTCCTTAGGATTAGCCTAAGGTTCCTAGGTATTGATCATATGGGTCCTCTTGAACGGATCTCATCCATTCGTCTTCCAAATGAAGAGACCTCCCCTATCAAGGCTTGAACTTCGCTATCCTTCCTGAGCTTTATCATGAAATGGTTAAGGACTTGGACTTGGAGTCCCAAACACACAACAAGGAATCTGGGAGAGGCATCCTCTTCAAACAGACAAGTTCGTATCGACACGATGTCTCTTATCTCGGTCGTCTTACAAGATTACGTCCTAAGAATCTCCATGGACTAATCTTGGGCATACAAACTATTATTCAGAAGTATAAGTTCACATGGAGATGAATGCATACACATATCACGACCATTCCACACATAAACCATTTATAAATACACACATATACACAAACTCATGCATTCATCCATTATTTCAGTTCAATACATAAAGTAGGAAAATACTTATCAGAACCAAATAACGTGAAGAGACTACTGAAAGGGGTGTATGTTTCCACCCAACCATAGGCTCAGTCACTCCTAACAGATTTAACACTAGCCACCTCTGAGATAAACCATGATGCTTCTGCAATAAAAGCATTTCTTCCGACTCAACGAAAATAGGGACAAAGGTTACTCTCCTCCTCCTACAGGATCTTGGCAACGATTTATGAACTACCAAGAAAGGAGGACCAGCCTCACTTATCAGCTTGTATCATAACCCTTCTAGCCATTTACCTACAACTATAACGCTCATTTCTTAGTTCTCCCTTGAACTTGAGATCTTAGCTACACTCTTCACAGGTCTTCCTCTTCCCACCACACCTTCCTTTCTTTCCTTTATGAGAAAGGTCGCATGTGGCTCAAATTCCCAACCCGTGGTCCGATATGAAAGCCTTACAGATGGGTGATCTTCCCCATCCCCGCATTAACTCTTGAGGAGGTCTTCCCACCTACCAACCTGACTGTAATTCATTCTTAGGTCAAAGGACTATTCTGGTCCTGAGAAATTAAATCCAGTAAGGTACTAGTTTGGTGGAGGTTAACACAACCATTCCTGGT
This sequence comes from Picea sitchensis, assembly GCA_010110895.2. Classification (NCBI taxonomy): domain Eukaryota; kingdom Viridiplantae; phylum Streptophyta; class Pinopsida; order Pinales; family Pinaceae; genus Picea; species Picea sitchensis. The sequence goes on along the minus strand of SNQJ01S0031882.1, from coordinate 133,587 downwards.
CCCCTTCAGCATCTCTTTCATAGAATTCATGGTCTCTCTTAGTACACCCCCTTTCCAATAATCATGCAACACTTAACCATTTTATAGTAAATAACAAAATTTACATTAATTGACCTTTTATGCAAAGGTCCATCAAATCAAACATTCACACATATTGAGTTTTCCATAATCCCTTGGCCAACATAGTTATATTTACAAACTAGGGGAAACAGGGTGTTACAATTCCCTATCCCTTAAAGGAACATTGTCCTCAATGTTCTATCTGTCAACATGCTCTATATATACATAATTAAACAAAAATGGATATGCCTGCCTCATGGCATCCTCCATTTCCCACGTAGCCTCATCTGTGCCAAATTGTTTCCACTGCACCTTGACCCGTGCAATGGTTTGTTTCCATTGCACCTTGACCCGTGCAATGGTTTGTTTCCACTGCACCTTCCTGTCTAGTATGCATTGAGGTTTTGGCATGAATTCTCCCTCTGGCTCCACCTGGATCACAAACCAGTCAATTATATAATTATAATCATGTACATATTTCTTCAATAATGAAACATTGAAAACATTATGTGTCTTTACTATAGGAGGGAGTGCTAGCCTATAGGCTACAAGTCCCACTCTATCTAAGACTTCAAAGGGTCCACAATACCGAGGTGCCAACTTGGCACAAGCCCCCATTCTCAGGGAACTCTTCTTGGGCTTAACCCTGAGATAGACATGGTCTCCTGTATTGAACTCTCTGGGAGTTCTTTTTCTGTCGGCGTAACTCTTATGTCTATCTTGAGCAATTTTTAGATTTTTCTTTATCTGAATCACTTGTTGTTCCATTTTTTTCAATATGCCGGGTCTGATTGTAATTCTATTCACTGGATTACTCCAGTTGAATGGATTCTTGCATTGTTTACCATAGAGGGCTTCGAAAGGGCTCATCTTCAATGACTCTTGATAACCGTTGTTGTAGGAAAATTCTACCAATGGCAGGTAGTCTTCCCACTTCTTAGGCTGATACATTACATGCATTCTTAGCATCTATTCCAATATCTGGTTTATTCTTTCTGTCTGTCCATCAGTTTGAGGGTGATAGGTTGTGCTAAACAACAATTTAGTCTCGAAAGCAACCATCAAGGATTTCCAAAATATTGAAGTGAATTTTGTGTCTCTGTCAGATACGATCTCCCTAGGCATGCCATGCAATTTGAATATCTCCTTCATGAAAATGTTGGCAATATCTATCGCCTTGAAAGTTGATTTGACAGGTTTAGGGTGAGCAAACTTTCTCAATTTGTCCACTACTACCATGATGGCATCATTCTGCTTGGCTGATTTTGGTAATCCGTTGATGAAATCCATGGAGATGGTTTCCAATTTTCATCCTGGAATTGGTAGAGGTTGTAACAACCCTGTTGGATGCCAATGTCCTACCTTAACTTACTGGCATTATAGACACTTAGCTAAATAATCAGCTATGTCCTTTTTCAATCCAGGCCAATAGAATTTTTTCCTAGTGGCCATGATCATTTTCTGATATCCTGGGTGACCAGTATATGGTCTCTTGTGCAGTTCGCCCATTATGAATCTCTTCAAGTCATCACAACTTGGGATATACAATATGTTTATGTAAGTCAACAAACCTTCATCCAACATCTGATAGCCTTCATACTTTAGCCATGTGGGATATTTATTTAGGTATGATGTCACGATCTTGAAGAATGCATTTGTTTCTCGTGCATTCTTGAGTCTTTCCTTGACATCCATTTCACAGGTTCTCACCGAGGCCAGGTGAATCATTTTCACACTTATTCTAAGGGCATCGACCACCCTATTTTCCTTTCCCTTGATGTGTTTGATTTCAAAATCAAACTTACTAAGGAGATCCATCCACCTAGCTTGTCTAGAATTGAGTTTTGGTTGATCAAACAGGTGCCTCAACCCACAATGGTCTGTCATAAGCAAAAATCTCCTACCCAAGAGGTGATGCATCCACATTTTCAAAGCATGCACTATGACAACCAACTCTAGATCATGGGTCACATATGTCTCTCTATTTTGTTTCACTTCCAACTCTCTATTTGTTCCTTTGTCTTTAGTCTTATATGTAGTTTTTGGAGAAATTAAAGAATTTGGGTGGTGGATTTATTGGCATGATATTTAGCCAGCAAAGGGGATCCTCTGTAGACTCTCTTTGTCAATCTGAGAACTGTATCCTTAGGGATTTTTTTTTTCTTCCAACTCAATTTCATTCTGTAATTGGGTTGGCATTAATATTGAACCCATGTCCTCCCAAATTGTAGTTTTTTATGGATATGGTTTAGAATTCTATGCTTGTGTGTTAGCATAATAATATGGCTATGTAAATATAGGAATTGTGGCATGAAGTTACTAATTTTTTGGGTTGAACCAAAAAAAAATTTGTTCACCAACAAAGGTCTATTTCCTCTTGGGACTTCTATTTCAAAATTTAAAATTATATTAAGCTCTATTTCCATTCAAAGTGTTGGTATAAGAAGAGGATTTGGTATCCTCTACAAGTTTCTCATTCTACATAATTTAACATAATGGATAGGGGTGATACTTAGGAGATACATAGAGTCTTTTGTAGTCACAAAAGAATTAATTGAAGACAACAAGAATGACATTCTTACAGTGTCAACTAAGGTTTTACAGATTGAAAAGTTTTGTATTATTCAAAACATAAATTCCATGAGCATACTTGTGCACTGGAAGCAAACATTAGATTTTATTGAGTCCGAGTGCAATGGGATGAATAATATCACTCTTAACCAATGCATGGAATCATTAAAAGTGGCCTCCAACAATAGGTAAGTAGAGAATTCATATCAAGTTGAGCACGAGGAAGAGATGCTACACCTTGAGGGATAATATGGAAATTGAAGAACATAATTCCCGTCAATATTATGAGGGGCAAGAAGACAAGGGTAGTTCACCTATTTATCGCTAATGTTATGTATTTTAGGGTAATATGTATTTTAGGAATGTATGTGAAATCATGCCACTTGTATGCCAACCTAGAACATATGTTTTGTTGTATGTTGGAAGATTTTTGATTTGTTCACTGGAAAATGTATGATCTTGCTAAAGAAAATAAGACGCGACCCTATGTAACTTGTTGTATGCTTCGGCTACAATGCTTTTTAAATGAATACAAATT
>SNQJ01S0031882.1:93896-107302 GCA_010110895.2 Picea sitchensis | reverse complement strand
TGGAAGTCATAAACATGGAATTGGGGAACATATTAAAAAAGACAATGCAAACACACACAAAATATTGGGCTAATAGATTGACTAAAGTAATATGGGCATACTGAACAACTTGAAAAACAACCACAACACCATATGAGCTAGTTTATGGTAAAATTGGTATGTTACATATTGAATTTGAAATTCATATACGTAGGATAGCATTATAATTAGGACTTGAAATTTCTATAGCACTAAAAGAGAGAGTTGATAAGATTAATACACAAGATGAAACAAGGTAGTAGGAACTTTTTCAACCAACAAAGACTTAATTGGAATGACAAATTCATTAAGGCCAAGAAGTTTCAAAATGGTGATTGGGCACTATCATATGATTATGGATTCAAGGATTCTAAAGGAAAGCTCATAAAGGATGACTAGGACCCTATGAAGTAGATACTTGTTTTGACAATGAATCTGTGAATATCAAAATAATAAATGAAGAAAAAACTCCCCTTATGATAGATTGCCATCAATTAAATCTTTATAAAATTCCATTGTCCAAGGAAGATATTATATCAAAGCTGCAGGAACAACACTTGAATATGGTCGAAGGAATTTCTACCTTTAATTCAAACTCATGCATCTTTGCCATCTTAGAAAAATAAATTAAAATATATTTTTAAAAATATTAAATCTTATGATGAAAACCTTCTGTGGGCCATCATAAGACAAATAACCATCTTGCTAGCAATTTCTCTTCTGTAAAACAAAAAAGAGGAAAAAATATGATGGTAAAACCTTGTATTTTCCAAGATGGAAATTAATTATTATGTGTTAGGTTCCTACCATAACCCCCTAAATAGTAGATAGGCTTCTATGTATAGAGGCCATCTCTAGAAAATAAGGCCCATGTAGTAGCGTGTAAGAAATAATTGTAAGAAGGTTTACTAGAAGGTTTTCCAACTAGAAATTTCATTCTCTAGAATGTTCTAAGGAAGTAGACATAACTATATAAATAAGTAGATCAATGCAATGAGATGTCTTGTGAAGTATATTGTAATAAAATATATACTCGTTTGGAGGTTTCCCCCTCGAAGAGGAAAGTAAAAATTGCTCTCATCAATACATGTATAACATTTTGTAGTATTCTGGTTCTTTGATTGCCTATTGATGTTGTAATATGCCATTTTTGCATTAAATTTGGGTAAATTGTATTATTTATGCTCTGAATCTTCCAATTTACTAATAAGAACACCACAAGTCGTCTCAAAGCACTTTCCTGAGCCAATATTTTAGATCATGTTTTTAGGCTAGAGACATATTCTAACATCTATAAATAACACAATGCTCTCTCATTCAACGGGTCAATCCGTGGTAGGGGAAGAATACACACTGAAAATATAAGAGGTTTCACCTAGTTGGAAACCCCTGTAACCCTCTTTGATGCCCCTTCGAGTAGTACCATATCAAGCATCAACTATATATAGAATTTTACTTCCACATATCCCAGGGTATATTGAAAGTCCCCTAAGTTACCTGAAACCATATTTAGATAAAATGATCGGTCATCTTGTTGATATAGCGCACCAAGAACAACACTCAAGAATATTACTAATCTCTAGTACCTAGGTATTTAGGTAGTACGGATACGGGTACAATCAAGCCTCCTTAGTTGATTCCTTGAGAAATTGGGATAATTACTACTATTGGATGCCACATGTATATCAGAGAGCTATATCACCTAACACTCACTTACCCTTAGGACCCTTGAAACCATACTCCATACTACCAGTCTATGAAATTCCTATATATGTGGTTGTATTAAGAAATTGTGAATTCGGTCACTGGAAACCATGCTCCCTACTACCAATCCATGAAAATCCTACATAAAATACAGTATTGAGAATTTGAGAATTCTGTCAACACAGTAATATTAAGGTGAGATTATAAGTCAACATGAGTTTTAATAAAAATTGTACACACACCCTTATTTGAGACCTATCTCAACATAATCATTGCGTCAAGTTGATCATTGTGGTACCACTCTCCTGTAACTATTTTTGGTGGACCCACGCACCCCAAAACCAAAAAATATCTCAACAAACCCAAAATGCAATATTGATCACCTTGGTACCATTCTCCAATAACATTTTTCTTGTGAACCCACATCTCTATAACTACTCGAGGCTCAAAGCTAGCTACCATAGTATCCACTTTTGAATATTTGTGTGATGAGTTTCAATGAAAAATATAATGCAACCAATCCTCTACCCAACAAAATATTGATGCCACCCAATCCGAGCTCACCAACCTAGAGTCAATCCCCGACCAACTATCCAAACTCATGGCAATGCAAACTCAACCAATGAGTTATCAATGGTAGAACCAACCATACCAAAAGGAAGGATATGAATCATACAATTACACATGAACTCACTCCACCCCACTTGTTCATGATTCTATGACTCAAATTTGGCATAGACTCCCTAAATAGGATCTCAACATATTTGATGGATCCAACCCCATAGGCTTAGTCACTTAGATGAAACATTATTTTTCCTTGCATGGTAACACATATGAATTAATGAAAATTCATGGAGGTGTCTTACATTTAGATCCTTAACATTGAAAATGGTGGAAATGGCATAAGAACTCCCATTGGGGTTATATTACTAGGACACAATTTGCCTCAGACCTCTACGAACACTTTGAAAAAGAAACTCATTATTTGGGATGAATGACCAAGATTAAAAAATATAGTATTGTCAAAGAGTTTATCTTTACTTTTGATCGAACCACCATCCACATCGAAGGTGTGTTTGATATGTTTTTTAGTGAATGATTTATCAATGGTTATAAAGAAGAGATATGTGCACAAGTCTTAAAGGCTTGTCCTACTACATGGTTGGAAGCCTCTCAAAGAGCCCAAGAAGCCCAAAAGGTGGTTGATGCTCAAATTAAAAGGACCCCATTTATTCCCCATATCCACCCCACTATTTATCCCACTACCAATCTCTCTCCGTCCTCTCCACCCCTAAAGATCGACAAGTTAACCCATACCAAAATTGTTGAGAACCAACTTAAAGGTCTTTGTTATAAGTGTAACGCGAAAAAACTTTTTATGACCTTTTTGAAATATTTAGGATGATGAATATGAAGTTGTACCTTTTAAGACTCTTCCTCCACCCATTGAAGACATTCCCCAATCTATTCCATAGGATGTGTCCAACCACATATCTCCCTGCATGCCTTGATTGGAATTTCTACTACCCAAACCCTCAAATTGATTGACTACATCAAACATCACAAAGTCATTATCTTAATTAACATTAATAGCACCCATAAATGCATTCATCAACATGTATCCCAACAAACACATTGCTACATCCATGATGTGAACAAATTCCAGATCTTGATTACTAATGCAGGTTCCATGAAATGATCCAGTGGTTGTTGTGAAAATGTTCAACTTCAAATGGGTGATTATTCCTTAAAAACCCACATGTTTTCTATTGAAATGGGTGGTTGTGACATTGTCTTAGGTGTTGAATGGTTATGGACATTAGGTTCCATCGATATGGATTTCTGTGAGTTATACATGAGTTTCTAGCATAAGGGGCATCACTCAACTTTCAAAGGAATCATAGTTTGTTCTCCAGAGATCATCATCTCTCATCACATAGAAAAAATTCTTAAAAAAGGGAATTCAGGCATTGTAGATCAATTCCATGCCATTAAATCCTTTGAGGAACATTCTCAACCCATCCATCCTGACATGCAGTTAGTATTTTTTGGAGATTTTACACACACACCTAGGATATTTTTCCTTATTTTTCTATATTTATTAGTCATTATTGAGGGTCTCCTATTTTTTAGGAACCTCTCCTACATTATAGGAGAATATTTTCTTTAATTTAGAGTCAATTACACTTAGTTAGACTAGTGGAAGTCACTCATGCATGGAAACCTCAGTTTTATCACGAGCAGTTGCATGTGTTTCTCTCACTTCCACACGTGTGACTCAGTTAACTGAAGACTACATGACTAGTTAACTAGGACTAGGTGGTAGTTAACTCCGATAATTTCATGTGTGTGTCCATATCTCTCTAGAGCACCACTATGGAGCATTGGATTCTCTTCTAGTGTGCATTAGTTGAGCTATAGAGAGTCTATCATGTGTAAATTATCATTCATTCATTTAGTTAATATAATTCTATTATTTTCTCTCCAATTTTTCTCTGATCTTCTCACTTTTGCAAGTTGTGCTCATTCTTCTGATAGATAGATATCTTGTGTAGGTACTCACCACATTCTACATGGTATCGGATTCCACATGCCACTAGAAAGGATCATCACCATCACTCTTTTGCAAGTACCGAAGACGAAACAAAGCAACAAGAAATATGGAATCTATGTTTTACTCACTGACAATACTTCTCACGCCCCATAACTATTTGTAGTGGAAGCCAAAGATTATACTTCTTCTTATAAGTAGAGGCTTATACCAAATAACCATGGAAATGGAAGTAGAGCATGATTTCTCCGATGAGAAAGATGACTTTCTCAATAGACAAGATATGGCCTAGGATGTATTTGCATGTCTGTTTCTCTTGAACTTTTCCATCAAGTATATGATGAATCACAAGACTCAAATCCAAAGGAATTATGGAATAGATTGGAGGTTCTATTTTGGAATAAGTAATATTGCATGAAATTTTTTGACAAGATAGATCCAGTAGAAAATCCACTGGAAGATCAATCCTTTCAATTTGAAGAGCCTTCTGCACATGTATCTGCACAACTTTTTGTTCCATTCATTGAAGATGATGTCTAATCCATTTTAGATATATTTTATGAATTAAATACCGAATATATCATTCATTTATATTAGGAGCCGCATGCATAAAAATTTCCATGTGCCATTCATACATCCTAGGAGCCACATGCAGAGACTCCCATGCATGCATCTCAGGAGCCAAAAAGGGGGTCATGCACATCATATTAAATTATAACATTTTTTGAGCATAATTTGCAGAAAAAAAATTGTTCATTTGAATTCCTCTTAGAAAAATACCCAATTTAAAAAAAAAAATCATCTGAAACAGAGTCTGGGAAGTGAAGTTATGAGCATTTTAAAATCAACAAATTTTCAGCATTTTTCCAGAAACGGTCGTTTGAATTTCAAAGTTTCATCCAAACTTCATTTGGATCTTCTTCATTAAAAAAAAAAAAAAAGTGGATATGTGTGGACACATCACTAGTGCATCTACTTCATCAGATTCATGCATACATCTACATCTTCAACATATATTCAATGAGCACAAACTTTCACAGTTGCAAGGTCTTCGTGGAGTGAAGGACATAGTTGTTTAGCAACTGCTTTTTGTTCCTTCACATTTTTTTCTTTTATTTTTTATTTTTTTCTTATGCATTATACCTTGAGGGAGGGGTTTTCCCATGAGATTTTCTCTCTTTCCTCATTTTTTCAGCGTCTCATTCTTATATGCATTGTACAATGGGTACCTAACATGGCCTCTGTTGTTGGGACCCATTTATCATGTACACCCTAGTAGTGTTCAGGGGGGGTGTTGGAGATATTACATGCTCACCTATAATTATTTTCCTAAGTTTGATTTTCCAATGTTGAGAACGCTTCCTTAGATGAGAATAACCTCTCTATAGAATATTCCCCTGCAAAATAGGCACTTCTCTTTAGTTCAGAGTCAGATACACTCAGTTAGACTAGTGAAAGTCTCTGATGCATGAAAACCTCAATTTTATCACTAGTAGTTGCATGTGTTTCTCTCACTTCTACACGTGTGAATTAGTTAACTGATGATTGCATGGATTATTTAACTAGGGCTAGGTGGTAGTTCACTCTAGTGTCTGTCAGTGAGTGTCTAGATCTCTCTAGATCACTACTATGGTGCATTAGTTACTCATGTAGCCTATATCTATTGTAAATTATTCACTCTTTGCATGTGGAATACAGTTAATAGAAATTACTTCATTCTAATCTTATCATTGAGCACAATGTTCAATTCAAGGAAAGTATCTTGCATGATCCATAGGAGCTGCATGCAAATGATTTTTTCCTTCCACTAGTTCGAGATGTTGAGTCTACACATTCAGAATCTACTTTAGATATGAGTTTCGATACAAAGTCAGAGGATTCAAAACATGCATATGCACAATCAGTACAGATAGATGAGGAGTCAGTGCAGAGGCCCAAGTGGGCACAAACCACTCTTTAGGATGCAAAAGATCTTTTTGGGGATCCAACCGATCTCAGGAGGAATCAATCTCAGTTTGAGGAGCCCCCTTGTGTAATCACAACCATTGAGTCTATGTTTCCTATGCATTGTTATGTGGCTCAGTCTTCAGACCCATAGACCTATGGTGGGGCTGCAGGGAATCGATTTTGGGAAACAACCATGCAGGTGGAGTACAAATCCCTCCTCGAGAACCAGACTTGGGATCTGGTTCTGCTTCCTTCAGGAAGGAAGCTTGTCATATGCATATGAGTTTACGGGATCAAGAGTGCAACGGATGGACATGTTAGCAGATATAAGGAAATACTAGTTGCCAAAGGTTTTCAACAGGCTCATGGCATAGACTACGATGAAAAATTCACTCCAGTATTGAAGATGGATTCCATTCATTTGAACCTTACTATTGCGGTAGTCATAGGATGGGAAGTCCATTAGATGGATGTGAAGAATTCATTTCTTCACAAAGATCTCTTAGAGGATATTTACATGGAGCATCCATATAGATTCATACATGATTCATCTTTGGTTTGTAGGCTCAAGAAGTCTCTCTATGGCCTCAATCATGCACTGAGAGCATGGTATGCCAAGATGGACTCCTACCTATTGTCCCAGAATTTTGTGCGATGCAAATATGATCCAAATGTCTACATGATTAGGACTATTGATTCACTTCTGGTTCTAGTTCTTTATGTGGATAATCTTTTGATCACTGGATCCTCAGCTTCATCGATTCATACGGTGAAGCGGATTCTACATCACATGTTATTGATGGTGGACATGGGTCCACTCCATTACTTCCTTGTCCTTGAGATTAATCATGATGCTTCAGGAATAAATATATCTCAAGCCAATTATACTCGCGATCTCATGGATAGATTCCACACAATAGATTGCAAGTCTACCCCTACTCCCTTCCTATCTGGGGTAGGACTTGAGGATGGCAGGGACACTCCACTAGTTGACAACACTCTGTATAGATAACTTGTGGGGATTTTTATATCTCTCCCACTTTTGACAAGACCTGTCATATGCAGTGGGAGCAGTCTCTAAGTACATCCAGGAGCTTGGTGAGTTACAATGGAAGGATACAAAACATATCCTTCTGTACATTCGGAGGAACCATCTGTTATGGGATCCACTATGCAATAGGTTGCAAGTTGGATCTCATAGGCTTCACAGATTCTGACTGGGCATGCAACAACACTTATTGTAAGTCCATATTCAGATACACTCTCAGTTTAGGTTTAGGGCCTATCAGCTAGTTGAGCAAGAAGCAGTCTGATATTTCTCTATATTCAACTGAGGCTGAGTATAGAGGAGTATTTAACACTACCATTTAGGAATTATGGCTAAATAACTTCCTTACCGAGTTGGGCATCCAGTTCCACATACCGAATCTAATTTGGTGTGAAAACCATAGCACTCTCAAGTTTTGCAGAGACCCAATGCAATGGAAACAAGAAAAGAATATCGAGATCCATATGCACTACATCGAAGATCTAGTCCATGAGAGGATCATCAACCTGTAATTTTATATTTCCTCTGAACATTCTACTGGCATATTCACCAAGACTTTCACTAAGCAGAAGTTTCACTCTCTGCATGATTGTCTTGGAGTGAATGACATAATTTCCTAACAAATTTATTTCTCTTATTTTGATAGATTGTACTTTGAGGGGGGGGGTTCCCATGAGGCTTTCTCTTTTTCCTCACTTTATTTTCAGTGTTTATTAGTTGCATTGTTCATGGGTACCTAACACAACCTTAGTTTCCAGGACACATTCTTCATTACCCCATAGTAGTGTTCAGGGGGGGTGTTGGAAATATTACACACACCTATGATATTTTTCCTTATTTTCCTATGTTTATTAGTCATTATTGAGGGTATCCTATTTTTTAGGAACCTCTCCTATATTCTAGGAGAATATTCTCTTCAATATATAGTCAGTTACAATTAGTTACACATAGTTATACTAGCGGAAGTAACGCATGCATGGAAACCTCAGTTTTATCACCAAAAGTTGCATGTGTTTCTCTCACTTCCACACGTGTGACTCAGTTAAATAAAGACTACATGACTAGTTAACTAGGACTAGGTGGTAGTTAACTTCGGTAATTGCTTGTGTGTGTCCAAATGTCTCTAGACCACCAATATGGTGCATTGGATTCTCTTCCAATGCACATTAGTTGAGCTATACAGAGTATATCATGTGTAAATTATCATTATTTCATTTGGTTAATACAATTCTATTCTTTTCTCTCCATTTTTTCTCTGGTCTTCTCACTTTTGCAAGCTGTGTTCATTTTTATGCTAGCTAGATCTCTTGTGCAGGTACTCACCACATTCTAAAGTCTTGTCCAAACACAAAACCATGTTTCAAAATCCCCACTACCATCCTCCGAAGGTGAGTATGATCACTCTATTCCGCTCATACTAAATAGCCTCCCACCCAATGTATGTCCCAAAAATACAGTTCAAGGTATGTTAGCCACTAGTGTCATCCATCCTAGTACGAACCCCTATTTTTCATCATTCATCATGGTCCTCAAGAAAGAAGGCACTTGACACATGTGTCCTGAATTTTTAGCTCTCAACAAAATAACAATCAATGATAAGTTCCCCATTCGTGTTATTGATGACCTTTTGGATGATTTCAAAGGCACTAAATTCTTCACCAAACTTGGTCATGATGGTGTACATGTACTCGATCCCCTTCTTCAAAATATCATTCTGAATGATGTTGATAATCCTACTACTTCATCCTGTTCTAATCCATTACCATATTATCCTTGAGAGTGTGGAGAATGTCATCCCAAGTTGTGAATTTTTTGTTCATCTCCCACACCTCAAAGACTCTAAATAAGTAGGATAATACTAATGGGGGATTTTAGCCATAGACGACCTTAAAGGGTGTCATTTGATTGACACCATGATAAGTTGTATCATACCACCATTCTGGTAGATGTAACCATTGAACCCATTGGGATTATCTTTTTAAAGTAAAGCACCTCAAATACGCTTCCAAGTATTTGTTGTCAGCTTCAGCCTAACCATCACTCTAGGGGTGATAAGGGGCACTAAGAGTCAATTGAGTGCCCTGGAGCCAAAAAATGTCTTTCTAGAAATTGCTAGTGAAAGTGGGGTCATGGTCTATAGCAATATTTAAACTAAATAAAGCACTTAAAGTCTTATCACCCTTTCCAAATTGCTAGTTCTAGTGAAATATTTAAACTAAATAGATTGTAGCATACCATGGAGTTTAAATATTTTATCCATGAATACTTGAGTGAACATGAAGACTTTAAAGGGGTGTTGTAGAGCACAAAAATAAGGATATTTGGAAAGGTTATCAACCACAACCATGATGACAAATGTATTATTATATTTAGGTAACCCCACAATGAAGTCCATAGAAATGTCAGTCTATACAACTAGAGGAATGGCTAAAGGTTGTAGTTCTCCTAAAGGTTTCACTATTTCTCCAGGCTTGTTTCATTGGCAAAGGTCACATTCTGCCACAAAAATGTGGATGTCCTTCTTCATTACTTCGCAAAAAATGAATATTTGATACTTTCATATATATATATATATATATATATATATATATATTATGAAATCCTGAATGACATACTATTGGAGAGACATGGAGTTTATATAACATCGTTGATTTAAATGTTTACTTCTTGTTCTAATAAAAATTTCCTTTATAGAGAATCTATTCATTTTTCTAAGTGTAGCCTTGATATGCATAGATTTCATTTGAAGTTGTTGTATCGGGAAAACAATCTTGGGATCTGTTAACCATTCTTTGTGGATGTGATTCAACTAGTATACTACTATGAAGGTGAGTAAAAAGAAGGATGCATCCTATTCATACTTTTGAGAGAGAGCATCCGCTACTGTATTCTCCTTTCCCTTCTTATAAATTATCTCATAGTCATACCCCAACATTTTGGTGACCCTTTTATGTTTCTCAAGGGATGAAATCCTTTGATATAGGAAGTACTTCAAGATGCGATGATCTGTTTTAATATGAAAGCATTGTACGAGCAAGTATGGATGTCAGATATCCATAACATGTAATATAACCATCATTTATTTTTCATAATTTGATCTTCCCAAGTGTCTCTCAAAGAGTTGTTTGATAGTAAAGGCCAATGGTCATGCCTCTTGCATAAGTACTACTCTAATGCCTTGTTGGAGGCATCACATTCCAAGACAAAGGTCTTAGTGAAGTCCAACATGGCGAGCATTAGGTTTGTACACATGGAATTCTTCAAATCCAAGAAGGTCTATTCTATGGCATCATTCCAACTGAAAGAATTTTTTTAAGCAAGGCTGTGAGGGGAACTACAATATTACCATAGTTTCTTATGATATTTCTATAGTCATCAGTGAGATCGATAAAACCTTTTAAAATTATAAGAGTTTTGCGACAGGGCCAATCCTTCATCGCTTCAATTTTCTTCGAATCCACACATACACCATCATGAATAATAATATGGCCCAAATATGTTAAAATATTGTGTAATTGCAAAGAATATTCTTATCTCCTTTTGTGGATAAAGAAAAAGATAAAATATATATTGACAAGTTGGCCCTATTGTGCCTAGACAAGACAAATGTAAATTAAAAAGGAAAGTGGACAGGTCAACCTTGACCTAATTATTGGGGGGGTACAACTTGTATTTATAAGAGGCCTAGAACCTCATTTGCACACACACTCATCAAGCTCTCTCTATCAAGTGCACAAGTCTGAGAGTGACCCATCTACAATGATAAGTGACGTAGCTACAAGGAAGAGCATCTCAGTAAAGGTGAAGATCATCTTGGTGAAGGACTATCTCGGTCTAAGTGGTGCACTACTATGTTCTGGTTAGGGTTTCTGGTGGATCTTCTGTTTGGTGAGATCTCTCTTGTGAGAGACACTGTACTTGGTTATTGAATCTATATTAAAGAAGTTTTGTTGGGTTTTCTTCCCCTTGAGGGTTTCCCAGGATAAATGCTTGTGTACTCTGTGATTGTGTTTCTTTCAGTAAGATCCTTATTATGTTGTTGTTATAATGAAGATTAATAATAACATATTAATCAAGAAACTTTAACATGGTATCACAACTAAGTTGAAGAGAGCATCTTTCATAGAAAAAGAAAAATGTCATTGTTGTCGTACAATAAAATTAGGGCTTTTTATTAAAGAGGAATTCCAGCCCAAAGATCATCTAGAAAAGTGATCCCTAGCCTAAGGAACTCATTGGCACCTTCAACGCACCTTTTCAGTGGATAGAACTCTCGGAAACTGAAACCCTAGTTTTCACCAGTACCAAAAGTACCAAAAAAACAGAAGCACCAGTCCAAAAATCCGTTGGTCCAGTTTCAAGGGTCAGAAATTGGATTTTTTAGAAACTGACTATACGAGCATACTTGCCTCAGTCCAACACATCTTTTGGTGAGTTCAGTTTTCAGATCCAAGAAATTTGATTTTTTATTATTTCTATAGCCCGGAGGGCTAGGGTTTCTATTGCAAGAAAGAATGGCTACTATTATGAGGGTAGAAGATAGACTGGAAGGATTTGGAAACTTTAGATCTTGGAAGCATAGGTTGCGGATGATTCTAGATGAGAACATGTCACAATGAGTGTACCCGAACCAGAGGAAGAAGAGCAAAAGACCAAGCATAAGGAAAAGGGAAAATAAAGTATCAAACACATGTGGTAGAGGAAGAGGAATTTCCTCCCTCAGAGAAAGCCTTAGTAGAAATTTAGGATTATGTACTTTAAGTTGAAGATAGTTGATCTGAAGAAAGATAGCAAATGGTGGAGTCTGTGGAGCCTTCCCACACAAAAACAAAAGACAAGTATTCGTGTTATTTTTAGTATCTTGTTTACTTTAATACCTTATCATTACAAGTTAGATTTTTGTGAGAATGTTAATTAACCTCTTTTCATTTCAGTATCTATGCAGATCTATGAAGGAAGTATCAAAGAAGAGGATATAAAAAGATATAAAATATTTATTTCAGGTATGATCACTCATGAGAGTGACAAAGGTATTTGTTTAGCTATGATAGTAAGGAAAAATTTGGTAATTTCATAACTAGAGTGAAAAAAAAGATTTCAAAAGTCTTATTCATGATTAGGGTTTCATATGTGTACATGCTTGAACAAGTTTTGCTTAAGAAAAGATGTGTACTACTCTGATAGAAATCATGATATAGTTTTATTTGATTACTGCTTATTGTTACTGACTCATTGGCTAAGTGACATATCTCAGAAAGCATACGGTAAGTAAGTTTACAGGTCTCAGAAGAAAGAACTTATGCCTTGAATTGCAAAAGTTAGATAGTATGAAGAAGGACTTATGATATGGTGACAATCAGTAAGAACCAAAAAATATCCAGTATTTATATAGGAGCAGGAGGCTCCTAAAGATGCAAAACATAAATGTTCAAGATGAAGAGAAAGATGGATACTCAGATATAGTTGATGAGATGCAGGTAACTGCAAGTTGCTCTAGTATTGTTCTTATAGATGCAGAGGGAGCATGTTGATCTAGTATGAAGTCAGAAAGAAAGAAATGTTTGAACTCAAGAAGGCACCCAGGATATTACATAAGAGAACTTCAAGGACGATGATTATTAGATGTTACGCAGTTAAAGAAGCTCTTAGTTTGGTGCAAGAGGGAGCGATGTCTCCGAGTTCGAAATGGAGGATCGTAATTTGGTGCAGTTAGAAAAGAAGTGATCCATGGAACAATTTACTCAGTGGATGAGTAATGATATATTTTGATCAAGATGAAAGTTATTTAGTAAATGGATGATTCCCAATGGATGGGTAGCATGGTATTATACCATGGGAAGATTTTGGACCAAAAGAGATTTCTTCAGATTCCATATCTAGACGTTTGTAGAGAAGGAAGAGACCTTCGTAGAGAAGGAATGAGCAATCCCATAGTTAAACCTTCATAGAGAAGGAAAAGAGAAGAGACCTTCGTAGAGAAGGAAGAGACCTTCGTGGAGAAGGGGAATGAGAAATTTGCAAGGTTGGCTTCTATCCAAGTGTTGAGTTTTGGATACTCTAGGGACATGCTAGAATACCCTCGTAGAAAGGGGTGTGACCACCCTCATAGAGAGGAGTGTGGATGTTTCTCCAAGGAGA
>SNQJ01S0031882.1:68657-93846 GCA_010110895.2 Picea sitchensis | reverse complement strand
GGCCAAGGATTGAGTAGCCTGGAACACAAACCTTGACCATGTGGAATGGTTAGTTGTCTCTTGAGGTTTGTGTCGTGATCCTCCATGGATCATGGAAAGGGAGTCTAGTCTTGCCCAGGCTAGCATATTAGATAGAGTTCATGTGGGATGACTAGGAGTGAAGCTATGGTAGTATTCCTCCCCAGTGGATGGGTGAGATAGATGAATACAAGAGAAGGGAGAACATAAAAGGAATGGAAAAACTAGTATACTATCTTCTGTGTGAAGATAAGAAAGAGTATCTTCTGCATGAAGATGAAATAAAGAAAGAGTATCTTCTATGCGAAGATAAATAGAACAAAACTTATTTAATATGGATTCATGGAGAACCAGTCAGTGATCGTGATGCTAGATGACCAAGTGGATTATACTGATGCTTGTTGTTGCCCAGTTGATGATGTTGCCTAGTTGATAATGTTATCCAGTTGATGTCGTTGTCCAGTTGATGATGTTGCCCAGTTGATGATGTTATTGTCCAGTTGATGATGATTATCCAATTGATGATATTGTCTAGATAATATTGTTCATTTGATGATGACATCCAGTGACCTGTCAAAAAATAAAGAATATCCTTCTTGTTAAGAGGGAGTGTTAAAATATTGTGTAACTGCAAAGAATATTCTTATCCCCTTTTGTGGATAAAGAAAAAGATAAAATATATATTGATAAGTCGACCCTATTGTTCCTAGGCAAGACAAATATAAATTAAAACGGAAAGCGGACAGGTCGGCCCCGACCTAATTATTGGGGGGCACAACTTGTATTTATAAGAGGCCTAGCACCTCATTTGCACACACACTCATCAATCTCTGTCTATCAAATGCGCAAGTCTGAGAGTGACGCAACTACAAGGAGAAGTGACACAGCTACAAGGAAGAGTATCTCAGTAAAGGTGAAGGTCATCTTGGTGAAGGACTATCTTGGTCTAAGTGGTGCGCTACTCTGTTCTGGTTAGGTTTTCTGGTGGATCTTCTATTTGGTGAGATCTCTCTTGTGAGAGACACTATACTTGGTTATTGAATCTATATTAAAGAAGTTCTGCTGGGTTTTCTTCCCCTTGAGGGTTTCCCAAGATGAATTCTTGTATACTCTGTGATTGTGTTTTTTCAGTAAGATCCTTATTATGATGTTTTTATAATGAAGATTAATAATAACAGATTAAGAAAGAAACTTTAACAAAATATTCCACTTTAGAGACACCATAGGCAAATTTTGACATCTTGAGAAAGAGTTGATGATTAACAAGCAATTGATAGACTTGATCCACATGGGTGACATGGACATGCCAAGTTTTATTGTAGATCAAGAAGTCATCAAAAAAGGAAAGGAAAAAATGTCATAGAAAGGGTTTAAAGATTTTGTTCATGAGACTCTAGAAACTAGAAGGTGCATTGTGAAGGCCAAAGGGAATCACTAAGAACACATAATTTCCTTCATGAGTATGAAAAGTAGTTTTGGGAAAATCTACCTCCATGCCAATTTGGTGATAGACCGAGTGAAGATCAAGTTTGGTGAAGAATTAAGAACCTTTGAGATCATCCAAAAGGTTGTCAATGGCGGAAATGAGGAACTTATCCTTGATTATTATTTTGTTGAGAGCTCAAAAGTCAGGACACATGTGCCAAGTGCCTTCTTTCTTGAGGACCATGATGATCGATGATGAATAAGGGTTGGTACTAGGATGGATGAGTACACCAATGACTAGCAAATCTTCAACTATCTTATCAATTTCATTTTTTTGGAAAATGGATGGTGATATGGACGTACATTGGGTGGGATGATACCTAGTATGAGAGGAATAGAATGACCATTCTCACCTCGAGAGGGTGGTATGCCTTGGGGAGTTTTAAAGATGGTTTGGTGTTTATCCAAGACTAACTACATGTCAGGATTGATGGATTGAGAAGGTGTCTCAAAGGATTGAATGACATGAAATTGATCCACAATGAATGAATTACCTTTTTTAAGAAGCTTTTCCATACAGTGGTAGCTGATGATCTTTGGAGAACCGATTATGATTCCTTTGAAAGTCTAGTGATGCCCCTCCCACTGGAAACTCATGTATAAACCACATAAATCCATGGTGATGGGACCTAATGTATGTAACCATTCAGCACCCAAGACAATGCCAGAACTACCCATTTAAATATCAAACATGTGGGTTTTCAAGGAATGATCACCTATTTGATGCCACACATTTTCACAACAACCATTGCATTTAATGAAACCTCCATTAACAATCATGACATGGAATTTTTTCACAACGTGGATGTAGCAATCTGTTTCTTGGGATGCACATCGATGAATGAAGTTATGGGTGCTACTACTGTTAATTAAGATAATGACTTTGTGATGTTTGATGTAGCCAATCAATTTGATGGTTTGGGGAGTAGAAATACAAGACAAGGCATGCAGGGATATCTATGGTTCCACATCCTACATAGAAGATGGGAGAATGTCTTCAACGGATGGAGGAAGAGTCTATAGATGTATAACTTCAACTTCATCATCTGAAATGTCCTCTAAAATGTCGATGAATATTTTTTTCTCCTTACATGTATGCCTTAGAACAAATTTCTCACATAGTTTTAGTAGAGACCTTTAAGTTGGCGCTTTGCAACATCAACACATGTTAACTTATGGATCTTGAGGGGTGGAGAGGATGGAGAGGGATTGTTAGGGGGTGAAATAGTGGAATGAGGATGGGAAATTAATCCAGGGTCTTTTTAATTTGACCATTCACCACCTTTTGGGCTTCCCAGGCTCTTTGAGAGGATTCCAACCAAGTAGTAGGATGGGCCATTAAGACTTGTGCATGTATCTCTTCTTTCAAACCAATGATAAACGAAAAAGTATAAGACATGCCTTTTTGGTGCAGATGGTAAGTTCCTCAAAAGAAAAGATGAACTCTTCAACTATACCAGATTGTTTAAACTTGGTCAATCATCCCAAATAATGAGTGTTTGTTTCAAAGTGTTCATAGATGCCTGAGACAAATTATGTCCAAGCAATATAACCCTGGTGTGAGTTTTTATGCTATTTCCACCGTTGCCAACATTTATGATCTAAAAATAAGACACCCACATGAATTTTTATTAAGTCATATGTGATGCCATGAAGGGAAAAATAATGTTCCATATGAGTGACCCAACTTGTGGGGTCAGATCAATAAAAAAACTTACTAGTTTAAAAAAAAAAATTGCAATAATAAGGTCTTGTTTTTCTTAGTGGGGAGGGTAGGAGGCTCTTCCACGAATCTTTAGCCAAATTTTTGATACTCATGGAATCCATTGCATTTAAAAGGGATATGTTCATACTCCATCTTTTGCACATGGGTCCAATTGTCTACCTACAACTCAATTGACTCTGAGAGGTTATGTTCAAGATCTACTTCCATGTTACTAGATTCAAATGCATGAAAACATACCAAATATAAAATTTGACTTATCTATAATTTTCCTACCTTATTATGTATTACCTCAAGAGTCTCTTTGTCCCAAAGATTTAGAGGGAGATGTGGCAACTAGACTTATATTAAGACTCCATATGTTAGGGAAAAATAAAAAAAACTATCAATTGACATATAAACCACTAGTGGACCCTAAAAACCATGAGCCACTTTTGAAAATGAAATATTTAAACCACTAGTGGACCCTAAAAACCATGAGCCACTTTTGAAAAAGAAATTTTTAACTCTTTGAACTAGAAATGAAATTAAAAAAACCTCTTATTACATAAGTAAAATTGGAGTCTTCCACCCATGCTTTTGAATCCATACTTCCTCCACCTATAAACTTCTCAACCAAATTTTGATTAGCATATAACAATGTTTTTTTTTTTTATCTTTAAATCAGATTTTCTATTTAGGAATTCCTTCCTTGATTTTCACAAACTTAGTTGTCTCAAGCTCAAGTTCTTTGATCATTTTACTGAATTAGAAACTAGCCCCCTCAAAGCATTATATTGTGTCTTGGAAGCAAAGCAATCAACATATTCCATAGAGGTCGTTGTACCCTCCACAATTCGATGACAATACAGAGAAAAAAAAGKTAGTCGATGGCAATATAGAGAAAAAAAAAGTTGGTTACTTGTGGACATACTAACTTCTTAGTTACTTTAAATACCGTGAGTATTCTTTAAAGTATTTGGAAGGATGTTTAAGCAAATGAGAAAAATGGACTCTTCCATACCTACAATAGTCATCCTAATAAATTATTTAACTTTTTTCCAAAATGTTACATAACCTTTATGTGCACTTTAACCTTTAGTCATCCAAATGAATTATTGGGTTATTAAAATGGTAGATAACCTTTATGTACACTTTAACAATTATAACACAAGCCAAAAAATAATATAAAATAAAGGAAAGTTATTTTAATAAATGAAAGTGCATCAATTTATACAAAATTGTATATTAAAAAGATAAATTCAAACCAAAAATCTTAGTTTTTTAGTTTGTTGGTAAATCCAATATACATAAAACTCAATAAAATAGATTATTCAAATTTATACACAATTGTATATTAAAAAAATAAATTCAAACCAAAAATCTTAGTTTTTTATTTTTTATTTTGTTGGTAAATCCAATATGAACATAAAACTCAATAAAATAGATTATTGAAAATTGTAGATGAGCTTTTAACATTTTGATTCGTGTACCTATTTCTCCTTCGCCACTTGTATTTGATTTATTATCATTATGGTTTGCAAACTTGGCATACATATTAATATAAATAATGTTATCGCTTGATATGATGACGTTTGTTACGGAAAAGAGTTCCGCACTTAAAGATTTAGGATGAGTTGATGCAAATGATAATTTCAACAATAACTATGAAAACAAGAAAATTATTAATTTATATGATTATATATACATTTATAGTTAAGATCTGTGGGCTATGCTTATTCACAAAAAGAAATTACAAGAGGTAGAAAGAGTGACCTTGTTGTATACATTATGAAGAAATAATAATATATATTTTTTTACAAGTGAGAAGACCCGTATATATAGTACTTATGGATGCCTTTTCCATCAAGAGTCGTATCATTTCACTTATTTTCATATTATTATATGTTTTATGTTCTTTATCCCATTTTACAAATACCATGGGCAAATACCATGAGCTACAAAACTACAAACTCATAAACCACCAATGGTAAAATCTAATTAATAACCATGCAAACATATTTTTACCATTTTATTATTATTATTTATTTTATTTCTTTCCATCTTTCAAACACCATGGTTTATCAAAACCACAAAAACGAAAACATTGATTCAGTGGAAGAGGTGGATGGCCACCAATATCCACCTGAATCGGTCCTGCCCCATTATGAAGCAATGGTCCCCACTGTGTCAATTTCCCTCGGGAGCTGGGGAAACTTTTGTTGAATCTAAACCTTGGTGAGCCACTTGCCTTGTTGAAGTCGTTGTCTTTCTTTGACAACCCGATAGAGTTGTATGTTATGTTGGTAGGTGGATTTCATTTGGATCTCCATGATCTGATCCATTGTAACTTGCTCAATGCAGTTGAGATTGAGTTCGATAGGGGACAAATGCTCAACCACCTCTGAGGCATCGAATATAGGTGGGTAATATGGTCGAAGTAGCTCCACATTAAATACTGGGTGCAATCCAAGGAAAGGACGAATACTCAATTCAAAATCATTTTCACCCATAGCCTTTGTGATGGTGTAAGGCCCATATTGGAGCGGTCTTAGTTTCTCGTGGGGGCATATAAGGCAGTCTTTCTACAAGTGCAAGCACACCTTATCACCAATCTAAAACTTGTGTGGAACCCGATGTTGGTTGTGTCGTTGCTTGTATTTGGCATTATCCTTTTGAATGATGTCATGAACATGTTGTTGGAGGTGTTGGATCTGTTGAACAAATTTTCCTGTACGATCTTCATCGATCGGAGCGTGGGAGGAATTTGTAAGTGAAGATGCAGTGGGAAAAGCTACATCAATGTGGGCTAATGGTCAAAACCCAAAGCACACCTGGAAGGGGTCATGGCCAATAGAGTTGTGAAGAGATTTGTTATAGATATGTTGAACATATGGAAGACTCTCATCCCATGTACGTGAATGCTTGGAGTTGTACATGTGCAGAATATGCATAATCATCCAGTAGACCACTTTTGTTTTTCCACCCCTAAAGAGATGGAAAAACAAAAGNTGAATGCTTGGAGTTGTACATGTGCAGAATATGCATAATCATCCAGTAGACCACTTTTGTTTTTCCATCTCTTTAGGGGTGGAAAGTAGTCAATTTGGTCAACTTGGTGTCCATCATAGACCATAGCTAGACTAGAAGGTACTAAAGAACCTGTTGTCCATGTCTAAAATAATGGTCAGTGGCCTCACAAAATGAACCCATACATGCTAAAAGAAGAGCTTACCAATGGCCTATGTTATGACACTCTTCTTACATGGTGCTAAAATGGTCATTTTAGAGAATCGATCAACAACCACAAATACACAATAATGACCATGTTTGGTGGAAGGAAAACCTGACATGTAATCCATGGAGAATTATTCCCAGGGATTGTCTGAGGTAGGTAAAGGAGTGTACAACCCTTGCTTCTTGATGGCCGGTTTAGTAATGGCACAGACAATGAACAATCTGATGTACTAGATAACGTCTCGTCGAATCTTTGGCCAATAGAAATACCTCTACATTACCACTACTATATTCTCCACACCAAAGTGCCACCCGACTATAATGTGCCTCCCAAATCAACTTCACATGTTCTCTTGAAGGAACACAAAGATGGCCCAGATAACACAAGAGTGCATCATGGAGGTGGAAGTCTGGGACTTGTTTTCATATGTTCAGTGCCTGATATATAGTAGATAATTAAAAATCGTTGTGGTATAAATGTGGCCACCCAGAGGTCTCATGTCCACAAGAGTCAAGAAATGTGGTTAGTGCCATGATCAAGAGTTGGTTGAGGTAGTCTGCAACATGGTTGGTGCTACCCTTATTATACTTAATGTTTAGGTGGATTTGTTCTAGGTATGTGGAACACTTTTGATGGCGATCATTCTGTAACTTTCCTTGTGTCTGCGTAAATTGCATAGGCTTATGATTAGTGTGGATGATCGTTTCCTTTCCTAGAATATAATGCTTCCACTGTCAGCATGCCTACACAAAGGAGTACATATCATTGTCATAGATGGGTGTTGTAGCATACATTTTTGCGAGAACAACATAGCAAAAGGAGAGCGTGCAATATTTTGAGGAAAAGCAGCGCACATGACAGGATTTGCGGAAATCTGGTGCATATGTGGACAAACCTAGAAATGTTAGGGTTAGGGTTTTGGAGTCATATTGTAAGGGTTTTAAACCATTTTTTGTAATATAAATAAGGTGTATGAGGTAGAATTAGAGGATCATCCTTAGAAGTATTTTATCATATCTTTGAGAGAGAAATTACTATTGAAGAACCTTTTTGAGTTGAAGTCTGTTTTGAGAGTTGTAGATCTCGGATGGAATCAATATGGATATGTAGTTGAGGGTCAGGTCGCAAGCTATGAGGCTTGGTACGATCTTGGTCTGCCTCACTACCCTCTTTTATCTTATGAGGTAATGTGCGCAACACCATTTTGATGAATAAGAAAGAAGCATAAGATCTTTGTGGACGTAGCCCCAAGGGGGGTGAACCATGATAAAAACTCTATGTTGCAATGTGTCTGAATGTTTTATTATTTTTGCAATTATGGTTGAATGGTTAGATAAATGAATGGTTTTAATTACAACACGCACTAGAAATAGATATGCAAATCGAATATTATGAATGAATAAATTCATGGATCCGATGAATGATATGATAGAATGCATGTTTAAATAGAAATAGAAGTAAGAAGAACAACCTCAATCCCTTCCATGAATGTAGACACATGTGTCCTCCAGTCACCCATAAACCATCTCAGGTGAGACTGGGTTTTTCACTCTGTGCATGTTGTAGCCTTCTGGTTTACCATAAGGGCCAATGGTGAAAAGGGTTTTGTTGGAGAACTAAGGTAGAACCCGGGTCATCCCATACATTCATCAAATGGTTATGTTATAGGCTATAACTCAAAAGGAGAGCCATGAAGGGGTTTTGTGAAGAATATGCAGTGGTATAAAGGGATGTTTAGGCCATGGAATCTTATGAAGCAAGAGATTGAAAGATTGTAGGAGAAAAAGAAGTTGGAGTTTGTGTAAAAAAAAATAAGGATTCCAGGTATACACCGCCTCAGTACCTGCAGAGGCATGTGTTTACTGATTTGCATGAAGCATATTTTTGTTTATTTCCAGAGTTATTACAAGAGTGGATATTATGGTTGAAAGATGCCCATCCGACTAATCGGATAAGGCCAGTAGTGTGAACTGCTGAAAATATTGCGCGGTTGGAAAGGGTTTATAATAAATTCATGCAAGCAGTGGATTTCTTGTTAGATAGGATTACCGCAGGGTTTATCACTTAGTTTGTAGTAGATACAACGAAATCATATACGATTGCAAAGAAATATTTCTTGAGGGGACCTAGAGGGAGGTACATCAAGTCACTCTACACGTCGATCAAGAACTTATTACATGATAAAGGAGTGATGACCATGGAATCAAACAACTAGATCACTCTGCGTGCATGGGGGATTTGGGGGAAGCACTAAGGAGGATCTAAGAAATGGAGAAGGCTATGGGGAGAAGCCAAAAGAAGGAGGAAATGGACCCCATCATGATGGATGATGAATAGACCAGGGAAATCATAAGGAACGTAGGTGTGATGTGAAACATACGACCCTACCAATATAGGATGAATAATAAGAAGATGGAAGTATCCGAGTGAGAGGGATTGGAAAATGATGAGGAAGAGGTATAGGATATCCACGCCACGGGGCATATTGAGGATATATTGTGTGCCACATATGAGAGTAAAAATAGAGGCCTTGGGTCCGGTGCAGAAGAAGGCTCTCCATTCCAGATCTGAATTAGTGTAGAACCCACAACCCCATGTGCGACTAAGACAACTGAAGAATAAAAAGCAGTTAACCAACAAGTGATTAGTGGTAGAAGAATTTTTTCAGGACATGGGTCCAGTAGCATAAGTGTAAGTTCAACCAATAATAGTCAATTATCTACACCGCGTGGAGGTGGGATTTAAACAAATTTTACAATGACAGGACAAGATCCAACTATTAGGTTACCAGAGTTCCGAGGGGATGGGTCAGATGATCCAGAAAAAAAATTGTTCATCAGTGAGAAGATATGGACATCAAAGAAAATTATAGATGAGGATACAAAGGTTGTGTAGCTGGAAATCAAATTTAGAGACCACACATTAGACTGGTACATGGGTCTCTCAACAAATAATCCAACGAGAACACCTACAACTGTAGCAGATGTGAAGAGGCAGTTAATAAATGAATTTCAGAAGACCAGTTTATGAATGAAATGATAGAGATAAAAAAGAAACCAGGAGAATCAATCTGGGAAGTGGACTAGAAATTCAAGAGGATAAAAGGTAAGTTAAAGTACACTATTACTCATACACAACATATACATTTTTTTGTTAATTCTTTGTTTCCACACTTGAAGTTGTTGATATTATGGTAGCTGCGGATGGTATTTACCTCCATGTGTAAACCTGACGAGAATAGGATATTACGGGAAGTAAGAAGAAACCCTAATGAGTTGGCTAATAACCCTAGAAGACTTTTCATCTCAAGAAGATAACTTGTATTAGGTTATTAGCCTCCAAGAGAAGAAGTCGGCCAGAAGAAACAATATATACTGAATAGACAGATACCCAGAATGAGAAGTCGGCCCAGGCAGTTAGCCAGAATTACTATAAATATAGGAGGCCAGTCTTCATTCTGGCAGGAAGTCTCATAATTGCAGAGCAACACTTGTGCGCACTGCAGTGCCCAGTTTTGTGCACAGGTTTGGAGGAGAGCTGCCATTGCAGTTGTTGCAGCTAGTAGATCACGTTTGGCTTGGACTATCTCTTGGTTAAGGTTTGGACTATCTGATCAGCTCTTGTTGGTGCGCTATCCTTGGGTAAAGGTGCACTACCCTTTCTTTGGCTATCTAACCTAGGGTTTGCTTCCAGAGTGATTCTTTGTCAAGGTTAAGGTGCTCGGAAGGTGGCTTCGGCCTATGGTTGGGTGACAATAGTGATATTGTCAATGGTAAAACGAGCACATCCATTATATTCTAACAGGTTATGGGCCCACACCTCCTTCATTAAGTCTAACAACTGGAAGGAAACATAGCCAGAAGGATATTAAGCTCGTTGAATAACTTCCTCTAGGGTTTCTAGCAGGAGAAGTCACCAAAGCACTGCCACAAGGGTTACTAGCAGGTGCAGTTGCAGAAACCCTAATCCTCTCATTGAGGCACCTTAAAGTGAAGGGATTGACCTAATTTTTGGATAGATCAGTGCGCTCTAGCCTAGCACATCTCCTGGTACTCTTAGCAAGCCAAGATGTCAAGTTTGAGTTTTTGGTCAGATCTAGGGTTGACCAAGTCAAAGAAGCCATGACTTACTCTATAAAGTCAAAAAACAAGTTAGATGGAGCTTCTAGCCTCAGAGCATGGAAGACAAGGATTGAACTCATCCTTTCCAAGAATAAAGTGTCGGATATCATGAAAGGAAAGATCGTGAAACCAGAGTTTGAAGAAGGAAAAGAGAAGGAACCACAAAACATTGAAATTATGGAGAAGTTCAAAGACAGTGACATAAATGCTATGAGTATCATAGTGGAATCTATAAAAGACCACTTGATACCCTACATCTCCCATCTTGACTCATCAAAGAATATGTACGATGCCCTAACAAACCTCTTCTCAGTCAGAAACATTGGACAAATAATGAGTCTAAAGAATAAGCTTTGTGACATGAAGATGAATAATGATGACATCATAACATCATACCTTGGGAGAATATCTCAGTTAAGAGATCAACTACAAGCTATTGAAGAAATCATTTGAGAGAAGGAATTGGTAAAGTTAGTACTCAATGGTCTTCCCAAGACGTGGGATGAATTTGTCGCAAGCATGAACACAAGGAAGGAGTATCCTACATTTGAAGAACTCTGGACTTGCTATGCTCAAGAAGAATCCAGGATCAGTGCAAAAGAGAAACCCCAGAAGAAGTACGATGATTAAGCCTTCACAACAAGATTCAAGAATTTCAGGAACAAAAGGAAGTTTGGTTCAAAGAGGAAGACAAATCAAGAGAAAGATATTTCAGAAATACAATGCTTCAACTGTCGAAAGTATGGTCACTACAAGAATCATTGTCATGGACTGAAAAAGAAGGAGAAACATAGGCTTGCTCCGGTTACCGAAGAAAAGGAACCTACAAAGAGACTAAGCAAGATGAAAGAGAGACTTCTTCTCCTAAAGGTAACAATACTCTTCAGCATTTTCATAGTCTCTGTGGCCATATCTTGGCATATCTATATCTCTTAGAAGATAATATGTTCCAAGAAGAACTATGCTTATGGAGAACAACAAGATGAGTTGTTATCATTATATAGAATCAAATATGCACACATGAAAGGATGAAATACATCAAACAAATCATTTGGAACCTATTGCAAGATAAATCAGAATCAATCATGAAGAGACTTAGAAAGCAAAGATGAAAAGAAGTCAACAATCAAGAGAATTGGAGAAAAGACTTATGAAGTTTGTAGAGACAATAAGATGGAAGCGTGAAGACAATAAGGATATGACGAGTATGGACTACGTTAGACGGAGGGAGATGGTTATATGCACTCATACATGAAACAGGATTAGGAGGGAGTTCATCCTATGATCCATTGAATATGATAAAGTATACATCCATGGCAGCAGCCATGAAAAGGCGGTATGTTAGGTTCAACAGCGAGAAAGACTTCTTAGAAGAAAGATAACAAAGTATCCCTGGTTGTCCATCCATCCATGATCCTATGATGAAAGAAAGAAATGAAATATTTGGGGCATGGAATACATAAAACTCCATGGACCCAAGATCTAAAAGAAAAACATTAGGAAGAACATAAAGATTCCAAAAAAAGAAGAAGCTGGGAGCAACGGAGTCAATAGGGCACAAGATTACTAGCCTGATATGAACTCAAAAAAGGCAATCAAGTAGAAACCTTGAAGTTGTGATGAAGAATAGTGCATATATGCAAGCATTGCAAGATCCAAAACTAGGGGTTCTCCCAAATGGAGGAAGACTATAGCGATTACTTGTTCCAAGTAAAACAAACATACCTCTACATGAGTCTATATATAATCCACAATATCCATGGTTTGGAGTTCTACATTAGATGAATGCAAAAGTTGTTCTAGAGAGAAGGTGAATAGAAAATTTGAGACATATTAGAAAAAGAGACGATTGTATGCAGATAGAAGAAAATAATTTGGTGGAGAACCTCCAGTGCACAACAGAGGCGTGGTGAAAATTTTCTATAACAAATATATTGTATCAAGATGATTTTCGAGAAGATCAGATCTCATGATGACGAGAAGAAGTGCCGATGGATATGTTTCGATTTTCCAACAATGATATACTTTATTGATCAAAAGCTACATGAAGCCTTCAAAGATATTGATCCCGGATCGAAGTACATTTGAAATCAGCATTACATTATCCATGATAAGTCCAGAAAGTAGAAAATGATTTCAATATATCTCCTGATGGCCGGATAAGCGGACATTTTGATAAAGCTTTTGTTCAATATGAAAAGAGTTTGCATACTCAAGCTAGAGCTTCGTGGAGATGACTTATATTGAAAAAGGAAGAGATGAATCAGGTTAGGAGGAACGATGTATTATTGATTTATGGACAATCATTTTGCAGTTCAAAAAAATGGTCCAGGATGAGCAATTTTCTTTCCAGTTTGGAAAGTGACAAACATTTTCTAGTTCGGAAAAAAATGGTCCAGATGAATGATATTACCATAGGCAGTGACTTGTGTGGTTAACATGGGGAGTGGTCTAGAAGTCTCTTCTTATTGAAGGTTACTCAAGAAGATTGGCCATAGCAATAGAACAACGATTTCTGTTGTGTTTTAACATGAGGAATATGACATGTTTACTGGAGGTCGGTTCAGGATAGACATTTCCTCTTGTAGTTAACATGGGAAATGGTCAAGCGATCCTTAGGGGAGATTCATTCTCTCACTAGGTTGCACTTTGTTTAGTGCTAGAGGAATGGTCGAGTTCAACTGTCGAGGGACAAAGCATTCCTTAGAATGAACTCATTCTCTCCGGGATTTTACTTTGTTTAGTGTCGGAGGAATGGCCCGAGGGGTGAGAATGGTCTAGGCTAAGAAATCAGGACAATTATTCTTTCCTTTCTTGAGAAGAATAGTCCGGATAGCTCATCATTGATGTTTGCAGCCACGAGGAAAGGAAGATGCTCTTCAAACATCTCACATATGTGAGTGGAAAAAATGACGAGATGATCATGTTTATATCAACACATTGTTTTCTATGCGAGTTGATATTAGATGATTGTTATAAAAGGTATATATCTCTAGACATTAGATGTATACTACTATGGTGGATGTGTTCCGCTATTTGATCAGAAGCCAAATGTGTGGTACTTTGTGTGGTAGTGTACCATTGGATGGTAGTTGTATACTACAATGGATACAGTTGTGTTATATTGAATGATATTATTTTGATTGCCTTGAAGACTATGCTTGATGGTGAAATAATTATCGACCGGATGAATGATGAATAGAATTTCCGGACAAAGAATGGTTCCAGAACATTTTACTTTTATAGATTAGAAGAATGGCTCTTGTATCACTCACATTAGGTGAAATTATCATGTCGATTACTCGAGATAGAGTATGATTCACGAAGCCGTCTGATTGATGACGTTGATAGTGCTCATGACATAGTCATGAGCAGTCCTCTAACTATGTTGATGCTACGGTGAATGGTATGTTTGTGCTCAAGACCATTACCTATGCTCCCTAGTAGGAGGGAGTGTTGATATGGTAGATCTTGGGGAGGTATTTACCTCCATGTGTAAACGACAAGATTAGAATATTCCAGGGACACAAGGAAGAAAACCTAATGGGTTGGCTAATAACCCTAGAAGACTTGTCGGCTCAAGAGATAACTTGTATTCGGTTATTAGCCTCCAAGAGAAGAAATTAGCCAAAGAAATAATATATCTTGAACAAACATATACCCATAATGAGAATTAAGTACAAGTTAGCCATAATTACTACCATCTGAGGAGGCCAGGTCTTCATTTTGGCGAGGCAATCTCAAGTGCGCGAGCATCACTTGTGTCTGCTACTTGATTACTTATTTGTCTTGTGAGGTTTGGAGGAGATTCCATTCACAGTTATTTGCAGCTAGCGAGTCCACGTTTGGCTTGGACTATCTCTTGGTTAAGGGTTGGACTATCTGATCAGCTCTTGTTGAGTCGCTATCCTTAGGAAAAGATGCTACCCTTTGTTTAACCATCTAGCCTAGGGTTTTGCTTCGAGGTGATTCTCATCAGGTTAAAGGTGCTTTCCCGTTAGCCCGGCTTATGGTTGGGTGACAGTATTGATATTGTCAATGGTAAAACATCCATTATATTCCTAGCAGTATCCTTTGAGACAACAAAAAATCCAAAGTCAGGGTGAGGCCCTACACACATCCTTACAGCTAGAGGAAAACCAATACAAGCATACAAATACAGTTGTGGAAGAGATGAAGCAGTAATATCTAAAGAAATTAACATTCGAGTTAAAACAAAACAAATGAAAGGAGAAAAGAGATGTATGTTGTACAATGTAGGGACAAAGAGCCATCACAGGTGGAGTGTCATTATTTTACAGATTATATTGGAGTGGGTATGCCAAACCCTTCAGCTTCAGGAGGACCATGGTGTAGTTTAGAAAAACACATGAGATGATCCCTATAATTTCCCT
The DNA here is from genome assembly GCA_010110895.2 of Picea sitchensis. Lineage (NCBI taxonomy): Eukaryota > Viridiplantae > Streptophyta > Pinopsida > Pinales > Pinaceae > Picea > Picea sitchensis. The sequence continues at coordinate 78,888 of SNQJ01S0031882.1, read as the reverse complement.
ATGATGCTATAAATATCAAACGAATTCCAGAATAGCACATTTTGTAACTTTACCGTGAGAGTCGGTTGGAAATGAAGACAAACAACTGTGGGAACGAAAATGATGAAAGGTTGCATTATACATACATGGTGTAGGAAGGGCATGTAGCAAAGGGACAACACGTGCATCAACCCACGGTATAAAAATGCACAACAACCACAATATAATCCCGTTCAATAGTTTGCAACACAACCATAGTATAATGCCCAACAATTTCAAGGGAAACAATGAATATAATCCTGCACAATAGTGCACAAAACCATCATGATGGAAATAATCTTGTGTGAACAATCAAGAAGCACATTACACTGCATGAAGATAATCAAGGAAATATAGGAGGCTTTAGAGGAGGAGTTTGTGAAGGAAGAGGCTTTGGAGGAGCTCGAGGACCAGTTGTTTGTCATAAGCGTGAAATGCGACATATGCAAAGAAACGCCCACAACCACAAGCGATATGTATGTATTGTCGTGTATGAAGCCATGAAACAAAAGACTATCCAACATTGTTGATAAAGATACATGACAAGAGGAACCAAACTAATTAGAACATGCAATGGATCGAGGTGGAAAATAGAAAAGAATATGTGAAGAAGTTTAACATAGTTACTAGAGGTGGCTCCAAGACAAGAGAAGATGCAACCAAGAAGGATCGAAACCAATACGAGTGGGTCAGGAAGAATACAATGCTTGAACAGAAGTTTGATGCGTGCAAAAAGAAAGAGATATTCAAGGAAGCAAGACAAGATATATTGAAGGAAAACATCATTATTCACTTAAAGGGAGCGAAGCCAATAGGGTGGTACAGGTCTATGACATGCCTTCATTATTTCATCGGACCAATCAAGAGTAGTCTTTAGAACAAGCAAGTAACTTAATAAACTTTGGGATCTTGTGTCAAATTGTTGAATGATAAAAAATTCCTTACAAGTACTACATAATTTATTAGAAAAGTGTAATCTTGGGGAAGACGGGGTAAAAAGAGTAAATTAGGTATGTAAGAAGAGAAAAAACCAACAGGGAATTGAGTTGAATGTCTGAAACATAGGAGATTTCAATATGGGGGATATTACTCTTAGACTTAGGATTTGAAGTCAATGTTTTGCCAAAGAAGACTTGGGAATCTATGGGAGAACCATAATTGGGGTATTCACCTATTTAGTTGAAGTTGGAAAATCAACACAGGGTGGTGCCAATTGGAAGGTTGAATGGGATCCCAATAGATCTAGATGGTGTTTGCAATGGCTGATTATGAAGTCATTGACATAGTGGACAATACTTCACCATATCCAACCTTGTTGGGTCTGGATTTGAATTTGATATGAGACTATTATCAACTTGAAAAAATAAAAATTATATTTGAGTCTAGAGAATACATAGTTATAGCACCATTGGATCCCTCAGAAGAAGGAAAGTATGTGGAACCTGCAACAGAAAAATTTATTACAGAAGACATAAACCAACTTTACAGAACTACCACGCGCGAAGAGGATTATATCAACCCAACTGCATATGGTTTTCTCAATGGGAGTAGTATTAGTTCTTGTGCTTCATACTCTGACAAATGGCTGGAAAACTGGCAGGAGCGACTACATGAACTATATACTAGGATATGCACCATAATGGCGTGCATGCTAAGATGGGTTACAGAGGTAAGAGAACCTCCTACTTTTATGGCTTGAATGATTTAGAATATTTTTTAATGAAGTTTGAGGTAGAGGTTATAGAAAATAAGATATTACCAACATTAGATATTGCTTTGAAATATACACTTGCATGATGGTGGGGTACACACAAGAAAAGAAATATCAACAATTGGTTTGATTGCAAAAGTGATTACTGCGCATTAGATTCAACACAGAGAAGGATTATAGATATGAGGAGAAATATGAGGGAGTTGGACAACCTCAAGAACATGTAGAAAAGTGCATGGTTCAATGGATATTAGTACCACCGGAAGAATGGCCACACCATTTTACTCACACACTACAAGGAATTCTCAAGAAATGGTACACATAATAGGAACAATGCAGGGGGAAAATGGTAACTGGGAATAGATACAACATAATTTCATGAGTTACATTTTCCTTTGAGCATGAAAACCCAGAGATTGATACCACGTTGAAAGTGGTAAGAGACAAAATATTTTAAGAACCAAATCAGTTTGAAATAGTTCCAACATATGAGCCCGGGCTAGGCGGACAGCATTTTAACCAATTGCTACACACTAAACCGATATAAAGGAAGAAGATCCATCAGAAGATAATTCGTGCAACATACAAATTCCAGAAGCAGAAGGTGAAATGGAAATAGAAGGTCCCAAGCTAGATTCAAAAGACTATACTGCACCATTAAAGATCAAGAAGGTAAACATTGGGCTATGAAACCCAAAATGGCAAGTATTGGAAATTATTTGGATAATCATACAGTAGAAATAATAACAGATTTAATGCATGAATACAATGAACCATTCCCAACAACCTTTACAAATATGAAATGCATAGTAGGAGAGATAGGAGATATGAAGATACCTTTGAAGCTAGAAGCAAGATCTATCAGACAAAAGCATTACAAATTGAATCCAATATACAAAGGTGAAGAGTCGGGAAATGGATTAGTACTGTGGTGGTGTAGGAAAGAAACAGGAGGGATGTGATCTGTGTAGGTTTGAGAAAGTTGAATGATGCTTTCTTACATGATCCTTTTCCTGCCCCATTTATGGCTGAAGTTTTTGGAGAATGTAGGGGGTCAAAAGATTATTCTTTTATATGGATTTTTGAGTTATAATGTCGGATGGGATAGCACCATAAGATAGACAAAAGACAACATTTTATACATAGTGGGGATCATTTCAGTGTACAGTTATTCCATTTGGATTGAGAATGCACCATCCATTTTTCGAGAGGCGGTGGCATCTTTTAAGGACTTCATTCACAGGTTTTTGGAGACTACTTGGATGATTGGACAATGTTAGGTTTGTTGAAGGATCATGTGGAAGTATTAAGGTTGATGTTGGATAGATGCAAATATTGTCAGATCTCATTAAATATTAAAGTGTATTTTCAATGCACCTTTTGGAATTTTATTAGGACATGTGGTGTGTAAATAGGGTCTGCTAGTTGATCCTACTAAAATTGTTTTCATAAATAACTTACCTGCTTGAGAGTCAGGTGTACTTGGGTTAGAAGAGTACATTGGGCCATATAGGATGTGCAGTTCTTGGGGATATGCACACATTATTACGCCCATGGAGGGGTGTGATGAAGAAAGATACTAAGTACGATTGGGTGATGTGTTGGGTATGTGACATATTATTTGCACGACTAGCTCTAGTGTCTTCTACATTATGTCAGGAACGCAAGGGGGGCAGTGCCCCCGAGAAAAAAAAAAAAAAATTCCTCGATAAAACATATCACATGTTTCCTCGTTTTCATGTGCTGGAATTTTTCATCCATTGTTGGGAAGTTTTTTGACACATGGTTTTTCCCGATAGGACATTTTAGGTTAGGAATTAGGGTTGTTGACTAATCGGGAGTCATTAGGTTGGGGTTTTTGGATGCCTAGAAATACATATGTATATTTTTATTGTAAACAACATTATCACTATGAATGAATATATATAGAATATGTTGGTTTTTTCTCGGTTTGGGTTTAGGAAACATATATATATAATATTATTATTTTCCATTGTATTATCTCTTTTGTTCTTTGAATGTATTTGCTTATGGTGAAATATTGTACAAGGTCAAAATCTACATTTGGTATCCGATATTTTTTTGGCTTCAGGATATATGAATTCAAAGGGTTTGGCCGGTGACAAGCCTTGTTATAGTGGGAGATACATGGTATTGATTCTTTAGGTGAAAAAAAAAATGGTGGTGGTTCAAATATGGAGATCGAGAAGTATAATGGTAAAAGTTTTAAGTTATGGAAGCTAGAGATGGAATATTTGTTGGTGGGTAGAGATCCCGATTGGATAAAGTGGTGGATCGAGTCTTGCACCTACAATAACTTAAAGCGGATGAATGGAAAAGTTGGATTCGAGCGGAGGCATAATCGGTGTATACTCAATTCGGTATTACTTTGAATGTGTCGAGGAGGAAGCTACAACCGGAACATAGAATTAAGTTGGGAAGTTGTATTAGTATAAGTCCCTAGTAAATAATATTTTCTAGAGAAAGAAGATGTATAACTTGAGGATGAGAGATGGAGACTCGATGGAAAAGAGGCATTTGAATACCTTCAATATTGTGGTAAGTGATTAAATTTGTTGATATAAAATTTTAGATGAAGATAAGTGTATGAATTTATATGGAATTGCTATGTACCTGGTAAAAGTTTTAAGTTATGGAAGCTCAAGATGGAATATTTGTTGGTGGGTAGAGATCAGTGGATCGTGGTGGATCCAGGTACTGCACCTACAATAACTTAAGCGGATGAATGGAAAAAGTTGGATCGGAAAGCGGAGAGCACAATCTGATTGTGTCTCTCAATTTCAGTATTACTGAATGTGTCAGAGGAAGCTACAACCAAAGATTTATGGGATAAGTTGGGGAAGTTGTATCAGTATAAGTCCCTAGTAAATAAATTATTCCTGAGAAAGAAGATGTATAACTTGAGGATGAGAGATGGAGACTCAATGGAAGAGCATTTGAATGCCTTCAATATTGTGGTAAGTCAGTTAGAATTTGTTGAGATAAAATTTTAGATGAAGATAAGTGTATCAATTTATCGTGCTATGTACCAGACTCGTGAGATAGTCTGGTTGTGGCCATAGTTAGTAATACAACTGCCTTGAAGTTTGATGAAGTGGTCTCATCATTATTGTCGGAGGATATGAGATGGAAGAACATGGAAGGATAGAGCACATATGCATTATTTTCAAGAGGATGCTCCCAGGAAAGAAATATATCTAAGTCCTCAAGTGGGAGATCTAAGTCTAAGGGAATATCTAAGTCTCCCAAAAAGTTTGTAAAGGTATGCTGGAGGTGTGGAAAATAAGAGCATTACAAGAAGCATTATAGATCCAAATTTGAGAAAAAGAAGGGATCTGAAGAATCTCCTTCTACAGAAGAAAAGACCTCTAAGGAAGAAGGAAGGGATGTGTACTTGGATTCTTCAAGCACACATGCAGATCATGAGGCATGGTTGGTTGAATCAGGGGAATCCTTTGATATGACTCCCCACAAGGAGTGGTTCTATGAATATGAAAGGTATGATGGAGGTAATGTTTTCATAGGTGATGAATCTACAACCATAATCATAGGTCAAGGAAAATTCAAGTTGAGTCTCATAGAAGAAAGGATTAGAACACTACCTGGTGTTTTTCACATCCCGGGATTGGACAGAAATTTGATTTATGTAAGAAAAATGGACGATTCAGGGGTAAAAACAATATTTGAAAAGGAAACCTGCAGGATGGTTCGAGGAGCAATGGTGTTGATGAAGGGAGTTCGGTTTGGAACTCTGTATAAGCTGCAAGGAATCACTACTAGTGATGGGTGTAATAGTTCGAGTGTTCTTGATATTGGAGTTGAAGAAGAAAGAACTCCTACAATCTCTGGAGAAAAGGTTATGTTGTGGCATCAAAGACTTGGGCATATCAGAGAGAAGGGTGGTCGACTACTACACAATAAAGGTATGGTTGAAGGTATGTATAAATACTCTCTGGATTTTGATTTCTATGAACATTGTGTATATGGGAAGCAAAATCTAGTAAGATTCCCCTTTGGTGCAATGAGGGCAGAAGGAATTTTACAACTAGTTCACAGTGATGTGTTTGGACCTGTGTCGGTTCCATCATTGGGAAAATCTTTGTACTATGTCTCATTTATAGATGACTTCTCGAGGAATATTTGGATATATTTCCTCAGGAAGAAATATGAACTCTTGGATAGGTTTAAAGACTTTAAGGCTCTTGTTGAGAATCAAACAAAGAAAATAATTAAGGTGTTGAGGACAGATAATGGCGGAGAGTTCTACAGGAATGAATTTGAATAACTCTATAAGAAGTGTGGTATAACAAGGAAAAAGACTAATCCATATACTATTATAGCAAGATTTACCTCACCCTATGAAAAATTGCACAGAGGGCCTTTTTTTGTTTCCCTATGCAGACTTGAAGTCCCTGTTTTCAAATCCCAGAGCTAAAAACATTATTTTTCCACATATACGCACCCTACCTATTGTACAACATGCGTATATGCAGGTTGCACCACTACATCCCGCATACATCGGTTTTTGTGCCAAAAATTAAAAAATGGTGTCAAGTTTCCATGTCACATCACGAGATCCATGATCCTTGACCTTCCATATACTGGAAATGTTCTGACTTGGCCCTTAATTTCCACTTGAAATCTATAAATGGGCTAAATCCGAGCTATGGAAAAGAGGAGAAGAATTCAACTTTGAGAGAAAAGTTACTCTAGAGGAATTATTCACTTCATATTGAGTCTACATCCCTTTGTCCTTTTAAGTCTGAACACATTTTTCATCCCCCAAGCTCTTCCTTACTTGATTGAGAACCTCATTGTCTCTCTTATATGAGCTTGCCTTTGGTGGAGGCCCAGCTGGAAGGAACTTAGTTTCTTGGTTCCGAACCGTGCCAACACGAAAGTTTGTAATTCATTCACTTATGCCGATTACAATTTAATAGAAATACTCTTTTCTCGTCCAATTAATATCTTGCAAATATTTGAATTGTTATCTCATGGACGTATTTTTTATGAATGTTTATGGATTATGCTATTGAATGTGCTAAAATTATATATTATCACCATATTGTTGTGTTTCTTGGTTGTTGATGACAAGTTGCAGGTGTATTTCTTTGAGTCGAGTGCTCAATGGTGGACTTCATCAAATGTCTGGATGAGGTAGGCCTTTTATCTTGTCTTTCTAGCATATTTGTTTATATAACATACCTGATATTAGAGTTGATTTCTGCAGTCATTTTCGTCTGTTGTGGTTTACCCCTAGCCATAGAGATATTTTGCTCATAACAGAAGTGGCGACCATACTGGGGATATAATCTTCTTTTTCGAGGTTTGGAGTGTTTTTCTCCTTAGATTGCTCTTTTTTATATTGAGTTTCTTGTTTTCTGACTGCTTGACAACCTATGTTCATTTTAAGTCTGATTTTCTTAGCCTTCTCCTTAACTTGGTTGTGTTTTAACACATATACGCAAGTTTTTAACTGAGAGTCTCATACATACACGTGTTGTCCTCATGCAAGAGGTGTATATACATGCTTTTCCCTTGAACAATCGCGTACATCACCCTTTGTTGCTTGGTTGCTAGGTAAATTTTGATGGTTGTTGAGTCTTCTTGGGTATCTGTTATGACTTTTAAGTGTTTGTGGAATGATAGAAAACCCTTCTTTGGTTGAATTTTTGGGTGGTGCCTTTCTCATCATCCTTTTCATTTGATTGTCCTTGCATCTTGGGTTGGGTGTTTTCTCCTTGATATCCTACTTGGTTTGTCTCTATTTACATAAAGTAGAGTTTTTATATCAAGTTGTTGTTCAGTCTTTTCATTTTCATTCTTTTATATTGAAAATACAAAAATATTAGGCATTTTACATTGTTGGAATTTCATCTTTTGAGTCCTTATCATTGATCTTAGTACATGTAAAGAAATATGGCATCTTATTTGGAATTGCAGAACTAAATTGAGAATTGCATTTTGAAAAACATATCATTTATTGGGAATTGAAGTTAGGACTTTGCATTGTATTCATATTTATTTATTTTACTTGTTGAGTCATAACATCATTACTTTCACAACCACACCTTTTTGAGTAAGCAAGGCCACTAAAAGTAACGCTATAATTTAAAATTGATTAGTAACAATTTTATTTTTCCAGGGTGCACAAACTAACTTAGGATTTAGAGCCTTGGAATAGGATTTTGTGAGAAAACTTCTCCAAGGCTATTAAATCAACATATGTGTCTGACTAAGGGAGTGGACAAATCCATTGTATAATTGGTAATATCAAGAGATTCCACTTACACTGGAGTTAAGCACAAGGTCACGTGAGGTTGGTTGATGGGATACCCCCACCGATACCTTCTTAGCGTCAGATATATTTCTGGGGATCTATTCGTATATGGGGATCTTGCTAGTACCTTTACCTATGTGAGAGGCAGTTCTTTCGAGGTTTCAGGATTTGTTACCCTGCCCATACGGTGGACCTGAATTATGATTGTTCGCATGTGCATCGATTATATTGTGGTTGCTTAGTTGCTCGACTTAGGTACCACATAGTTTACTTGCATGGGTTATTCTGTAGGTACCCTGGGTCAAATAAGTGTCATACAACACACAACATTTATGGAGGATTACCTCTCCGGGGGGATCTAACCGAATGGTTGTTAAGCCCAAGAGGGCCCTTATAATTGAGTCTGATACCTATGATATTTAACAGGGAGTCTCATGCCCCTCTTGGGCGAGGCGTACCTACTTTAGGGAGGGAGGCCCCTTTCAGCCACTTTATCATGTTTGTGTGCATATCGGCCTTTTGATTTTATTTTGGTGTGCTCTCTAATTACTAGTTTGCCTTAGGATTTGTTTTATATCTCGAGTCCTGAGTCATCGTGGAGCCATACCAGCTTCCCCGGAGGTCTCACCACTTGTTACAGTTACCACCGCATTTTGAGTCTTTTCCTTCTAAAAGGAGTAAAGTTATCAAACGTGGTACACACACCTCCACTTATCATACTTGTGATCATACAAGGATGAGTATTGAATCAAGTCAAAAGGATACTAGGAGTCCTTCGAATCCCATACCTACTATAGTTAACGATACCCCTTCAACACCTTCAACCATAATGGTTGTAGTGCCAGAGGTGCCTGTCATCACCTCTACTCATCCTATAGTGAATACTCAACCTATATCCAAGAACCATTTTGTGTCTCTTTGTCACTCACCAAGCTATAATGTTCAGTCCATCCCTATGGCCTCTAGTCCTTTTTCTTATGGTATGTCGAATTTCACATCGCAATTTTCAACCTCCATCCCAGCGGCTGGTACAAATACTAGCATTGGACTTGGGGGCACAACTCCTCCACATACTCCATTCTCGTTTGTTGGTACTCATGTCCCGCAAATGAATCCTACCATTGGAGGCTTTCCTCCTTTTAACCCCGATTCTAATCTTGTTGCTTCTGGATGGAGTAACCAACCTGGCGAACAATACACTTCTTATGGTCCATCCTTTACACACACCTCCTCTGTACCGATTCTAACCAACACGTATGGCATGATGAATCCACCTTTATCCTCCAGATTCACATCTGGAGGAGGTCAATTTCATACCTTGGGCAACCCCCAACCTGGAGCCAGTCCGGCTAGGAGAGTTTCTTACAACCCTCATCAGAACATTCCTACTAGAATGGTGCCCAACCAACCGCTCATGAATCAGTCTAGAGGAGGGTCTTACAATCCCAGACAAGGCCATGGTGGTTACCAAAACCCTGGATGGGCTGCGATTCCTCAAAAAGAATATTTCCAAGGAGCTTGGGGCCAGATGCCACAACCCCGTCTCCCTTTTCTGGCCACGCTCAATATTCCAGACTTGTCTAAGTTAATGAATGACCCCATGTGTCATGATCCGACATGGCTCCCCATCTCGACTAAGCTTCCTTCGGATATTCCAAAATTTGAAGGTAAAACTGGTGAGGATCATGGTGATCACGCTACTACTTTTAACCTTTGGTGTTCTTCGAATTCCCTTAACAACGATTCTATTCGGTTAATATTGATTCAATGCACCCTCACGGGGGTCTCCATGAAATGGTATATCGAGCTACCTAGGGGGTAATACAAAACTTTTAATCAGATGGTTTTAGTCTTCCTCAACCACTTCCAATTGTCAGTTCGTTACGGTGATGGCATAAAACTTTTGTCAACCTTTCGTCAGGACAAGGCCACTCATATCTTGGATCACATCCATGAGTGGCGTAGAAGGAAGAGGTTGATCAAGGCCTACATACCCCCGAAATTCCTGCTAGAGTGGTTCCTTAAGTCTCTCCTACCTTATATTTCGAAGGATGTTTCTACATCCTAGGTTACATATGAGGAAGAAGAAATTTTTAAATCCCAGCAGTTAGATCTTATATATGCTTAGTCTGGGATGTTATACAAGATTCTTCCAGATGCACCAAGGTCAAACTATGACCCTATACAAAATACTAGGCCTC